>JAJQKJ010000963.1:0-192500 GCA_029574335.1 Rana kukunoris | reverse complement strand
CACCGGCACGGATGTTGCAGGGGCTTTCACAATGGTGTCAGTTTCCACAATCACAGGGAGTGTCAGGCTGGCTTCTCTCTATTGCCCAGGGGGGTTTTTAAATCCAGAATTACCAGTCTGACAATGCAGTGAGCTGCCCCACCCAGCCATGCGTTCCTTGCCTAGTGTAAACAGCCCCCCCCCTTCTCCGAATATCCTGTTATGACACAGAATTGTGAAGATGGCACCTGCACCATAGCACAATCCCAGGAGAGATATCCCAGGGGGGGCAAGCACTATGGCATGAGACATTCCAGGGGCCATGCGCCATAGTACAAGGTAATACAACACAAGACACTTCAGGTGACCTGCACCAAGGTATGAGGCCATAAGAGACACAATAGTACAATGCCACGAGGGGCATCCCAGGTGGCACCATGCCAATGGTGCAGGTCAACTGGCATGTCTCTTGTGGCATCATACAATGGTACAGGTCACAAGAGACATGCCAGTTGATCTGCATCATATCAAATGTGACCTGGCCATGATTTACTACCATATAGTGCAGCGTAAATGATCGACACCATGGTATAATACTAAAGAATATACTACAGATGACCAGCACCATGGTAAGATGCCACCAGAATACGATGAATAAGTTAGGGATAATCTGCTCACCTGGTCGCTGGACTCGGATCTCCAGCAGGTTGGACGCTCTCTCGGCCAGGCGGACCCAGCTGGCGTTGTACTCTCTTCTCCACAGTTCAGCCACACACTGGTACTTTCCAGCCTCAGAATCGCTCGCCCGACTGATGCTCAACCGCACATTGTGACTGGAATCCGATTTCTCCACAACGCTCCGGCCTCTGAAATTTCCAGATCGCTCCCCCCACTGCACTCCGCCAGAATGGCTGAAGCTCACCAGATCATGGGATTCCCCTCCTCCCACGGGCTGGAATCGCCAGGTCACCGAGATGCCCACCCAGGGCGGGTAATGTGGCTTTAGGATACACTGGAGATCAAAGGAGTCAAAGTAGGTGACCCCGGGTGTCCGGGAGATGGCCGTCACAGCAAAACCCGACTCTGCAACAACAAGATGGAAAAACGTAAGTATACATCAAACATCTAATGGCTCGTCATCAACTCTACTGCTAGACGACTAGAACTGGTCCTCACAGAAAAGTCCGCCTGAAACATTTGCCAAACCCTGGAATTCCCCATCATGATGAAAGATGCCCAAAAATTCTGATAGACATATGGAAAAAAGATTCTGGTGCCAACTTTTTATACCAATGCCATAAACTTCAATACACCCCCCTGGTGGTCAGTCAGGTCTCCCCGCACCCCCACCCTGCTCAGGCGATCAGTCCCAGACCTTTAGCCCATTTAGGTCACGGGCTTCCTCCAGATGGTGGCTTCACCCTGAGTAGTTTACTTCTTCGACTTCACGGCGCCATGGCTTCCCCTGCGTCTCCTCCCTGCCCCTCGGCGACCAATAGGATCGCTTCTCCTCTCAGCCAGGCCAAATAAGGTCTTGGGACCCGCTTCCTGAGCCGGGATTGGCCAGAATGAGAACCAGGAAGACAATAGCGAATATTCATTTGCTATTGTCGCACAACTGGGTGGGCTTCGGGCACAGTGCTCTGCGCCCCGCTCCCACCCTTTTTTGAAGCCAATTAGAGCCTCCGACACCCCTGGTCTAGAACCTTGTTGGTCATCGAGCCAATAAAAAGGGTAGCGCTTAAAAACGCCAAACTTTCGGGATTATGTGATTTTAATAAATCGGTCAATAAAAAGGGTCTTTGCACATCGATACTGTAACGGAAGGGACCGTGGGACCCAGAAGCTCTTAGGAGTATCTCATACTTTCAGCTTTCCCGATACCTCTTATGTGTAGATCACCCTGTGTCTCCAATAGGGGCACAGGGTGAATGAAAACCCCACTATGGTCTGTGCTAGTCAGATTTAATGCGGTATACATTGTATCCATATTGTGTGTTGGCTGTTGTGTACTATAAAGCTTGCTTGCTTGATGAGATGGGGTGTGATTGCATTCTATTGTGGTAATTAAGTCTCCTACTGTGATAATGTGTATTGTACCTCCAGCTACCTGGCTGCCTGTGTAATGTAAATTGAATCCAGACTAACTTCTAAGGAACCTTCATTGTGGCTTGTGCCAATTGACCCTGTATTGTGTGAAGGTCTATTGATGATAATGTGTATTGGAAGTTAACACAGACAGCCTAAAGGTCAGATGGCCGAGTCATCAGCTGTAGTTAATTAGCTCATGTAAATTAGATCAGGAGTTGGGGACAGGATGTCTACGAAAAGATGTGTATTGGGGCTCATTAAGGTAAGCATTGTGTGATGTTGTGGGTGGAGTTGGGTCCTTGTTCATTTGGTTACTGTAGTATCCTAAACTGTATACAAGAGCCTGTATTTCTCAATAAAGGGTCTCTTTCCTGTTGAACCTCAAACAGAGCCGCGTGGCTCGTTATTGGGGTACATTTGCCTGACTGTGGCGTGTCGGTAGCGGTCTTGTGTTCGGGAATGGAATATCCTAAACGGCTTTAACCCCTGTCCCATTTGGGGTTCTGTTACAGATACTATAAAAGTACAATGTATCCAAAGAAGGCACCAAAGCCGGGAATTTTGGGAGCCCATTGTACTCTATTGGGATGTGGTGCCAAGACGATATCCCCAGCCCGGTATATTTAGTGCCATAATATTATTATAAGAGGATAAAAGCTACGACTCTGCACACTGCCAGCGCCGAACACCGAACTGAAATAGAGGAAAATTAATTTGGGCTCATTAAATATTAAACACCTCTGATATACAACATAGACAAAATATTTAATGAGCTCGGGAATTATGGGAAATATTAGTTTTAATCCGCGCTCTCCGCGGGGCTCGGCAGAACATTACTCTGGATCGTTTTCTTCTTCTTCATCGAAGGTCACCTTCTCCTTCATGGTTCCATCGAAGGTCACAAAGCGCACATTTTCGTGGCATCTTTTACATCAATGCTAATGTAACCTTGGCCCCTTTTCTAAATCCAACAATCAATAAAGACCTGACACATCCAATCCCGCTCGCTTCCAGCAAAGACAAAAGAAAAAAGGTCTAATTGTAGAGGAGCGTCAGCCGAGCAAGGCCGCGGCACTGCGATAAACACAAGCGAGGCTTCGGAGGTAGGAGGTACGCGGTGACTCAGCGGGGAAAGAGGAGGATTAAATTCATCATCGCTCTATGTACATGTACGGGCCCCGCATCCCCCGTCTATTTCTCAATAGCAGCTGGCTGCATGCGGAGGCAGCCCTCGGCATTGAACGGCGGTGTAATAAGTGCTCAGAAAGTGGAGGTGAGATGACGGGCGAGGATTGTTATTTCATCAACTGGTTTATAGAAAATACTTCAAAACACCGACATTGCTGCGAGTCGCTCAGCCGCACGCCGACACTTACACTCATTGTCCCCGCATTCCACGTACTGTACACCATGGAGCGGGGCCAAGGCAATACACACAATCTACTAGACCGTCCCTGGTACGGCCCATGGCTGAGGCAGGACGTAAATTTCCATCACCTAAAAAATCCTCCATTCACCCTTCTGTTATTTAAGAGATACAAGGACCCCACTTCTCAGTGTACACAGGGGGGAGGGGAGGAGGAATACACAACTTCTTCTGCCTCCCGCCATCTCTGTATGATGAGAGCTTGAAGAAAAGGAAAGGAAAGGAAAGGAAAGGAAAAGGAGAGGAATAAAAAAAAGGAAAGGAAAGGAAGAGAAAAGGAAAGGAGGAAGAATAGGAAATGAAAGGAAGAGGAAGAGGAAAAGGAAAAGGGAAAAGGAAGAAAAGAGGAAGAAGGGAACCTTGGCTGACTCCCTCTGTCTATGTATATCAGATTCAGAATGTATTTTCCATCACCCAAAAAATCCTCCCTGCACCCCGCTCTGTTAGCCAAGAGAGATTTAAAAGTTTCTCCAACACTCTCAGTATACACACACTTCATCCTCCTCCTCCTGTCATATTTTACCAAAAAAAGATACAAGATTTTGGAGGAAGGAAGGAAGGAAGGAAGGGAGGGAGTAAGGAAGAAAGGAAGAAAGAAAGGAAGGGAGGGAGTAAGGAAGAAAGGAAGAAAGAAAGGAAGGGAGGGAGTAAGGAAGAAAGGAAGAAAGAAAGGAAGGGAGGGAGTAAGGAAGAAAGGAAGAAAGAAAGGAAGGGAGGGAGTAAGGAAGAAAGGAAGAAAGAAAGGAAGGGAGGGAGTAAGGAAGAAAGGAAGAAAGAAAGGAAGGGAGGGAGTAAGGAAGAAAGGAAGAAAGAAAGGAAGGGAGGGAGTAAGGAAGAAAGGAAGAAAGAAAGGAAGGGAGGGAGTAAGGAAGAAAGGAAGAAAGAAAGGAAGGGAGGGAGTAAGGAAGAAAGGAAGAAAGGAAGGGAGGGAGAAGGGAAAGGGAAGTAAGGAAGAAAGGAAGAAAGAAAGGAAGGGAGGGAGTAAGGAAGAAAGGAAGAAAGAAAGGAAGGGAGGGAGTAAGGAAGAAAGGAAGGGAGGGAGTAAGGAAGAAAGGAAGGGAGGGAGTAAGGAAGAAAGGAAGGGAGGGAGTAAGGAAGAAAGGAAGGGAGGGGGAGTAAGGAAGAAAGGAAGGGAGGGAGTAAGGAAGAAAGGAAGGGAGGGAGTAAGGAAGAAAGGAAGGGAGGGAGTAAGGAAGAAAGGAAGGGAGGGAGTAAGGAAGAAAGGAAGGGAGGGAGTAAGGAAGAAAGGAAGGGAGGGAGTAAGGAAGAAAGGAAGGGAGGGAGTAAGGAAGAAAGGAAGGGAGGGAGTAAGGAAGAAAGGAAGGGAGGGAGTAAGGAAGAAGGAAGGGAGAGAAGGAAGAAAGGAAGGGAGGGAGTAAGGAAGAAAGGAAGAAAAAAGAGGGAAGGAAGGAAGGAAGGAAGAAAAAGAAAAAAAAAAAAGAGGGAAGGAAGGAGGGAAGGTAGGAGGGAAGGAAGGAAGGAAGGGAGGAAGGAAGGGAGGAAGGAAGGGAGGAAGGAAGGAAGGAAGGGAGGAAGGAAGGGAGGAAGGAAGGAAGGAAGGAAGGAAGAGAAAAAAAAGGAGGGAAGGGGAGGAAGAGAGAAAAAAAGGGGAGGAAGAGAAAAGAGGGAAGGGGAGGAAGAGAAAAAAAAAAGAAGGGGGAGAAAAAAAAAAGGAGGAGGGGAGGAAGAGAAAAAGAGGGGGGGGAGAAGAGAAGAGAGGAAAGACGATGGGGGAAGAAGAAAAGAGAAAAAAGGAGGGGGAGGAAAGGGAGAATTTCCCCAAAACTCAATACACACAGATGATATCAGGAGGCGGAATGCAGTACATAGCGGCTCTCTTCCTCCCCCTATCACTGTATACCAAGACAGACAGACAATGCTCTTGGTACACAGAGATATCAGGAGGAGAAATCTAGAACCTCTGTCAGCTGATGTGTGGAAGATAGAAATGCAAGTCATTGGCCACAGCCAACCAATCAGGTGACCCATAGAAAACTCTCCACTTATTAGTAACATTGTGTGTTTCTGAACACCGGATAGTACACAGTACAGCACCAAGTACACCACTGAGCCTTAAGCTCCACTCACCGAGAGACGTGACATCCACACTGGTCTGGGCGAACCTCTCTCCCAGCATCTGCCACTCGCCGTCGCCCGCCGGCACCCATTCTGCCACACGGCACTCATACGAGCCGGCGTCCTGCCGCTGGCTACCTTCGATGTCCAAGGTGAAGATGTCAGAGCCGGTCCTCACCATCTGCAGTCCACCAGAACCGGCTTGCTCTCTGTACATCTGGCCAGCCCACGTCACGCCGTCGCGGTCCTGCCGGATCACCTCTCGCTGGCGGTTCTGCTTGTCCAGCAAGTGCCAAGATGCAGAAATGCGGCTGTGCGGTCCAGCAAGCGAGGCCACGGAACAGGTCAGGCTGATGCGAGATCCTTCCAGGACCGAGCTGGAATTTGCCACCACAGTGACGGTGAGGGATGTCCCTGCGAAAGAAAAGAAGGGAAAAATTATTAAAATTCAGGCAGGCAAGGACAACGTACTGCGCCCAATCAGTGACCTACCAGCAGACGGCAACCCCCACTACAGGAAAACATGGCACCACGAGGACTTTACTAGTAATAGAGAAAGTATTTAACCTTCTTCATGTCTGGGAACAGTTCATACCCCCATAACTGGCCGGTGACATGGACAACGCGGTTCTACCACAGGTTCACCATGTTGGTACATCTAATGAAGAGCTCTATCAGGGCTTTGGGAAGAACTCAGAATCATTTTATTGTAAAATGCAAGACAGGAAAAAAAAAATCTGGAATAGAAACTTTTTCTCATAAACCTTTCCAGCAGCTTTCTGACCTCATTATCGGGATTATTGATTTCTACAGTTCCATCGTCTCCTGTGGTGCTGAAAATGTAACACGTGGAAGAAGGGAAGACAGTGCAGATAAAAGAAGGGCAGTACAGCTATAGAAAAGGGTACAGATAGAAAATTGGAAGATGGCGTGGGGGTGAAAGGAAGAAAGAAAGGTGGCCCCGGGGGTGAAAGGGTGAAAAAGAAGGAAGGAAGGAAGGAAGGAAGAAAGGTGGCCCGGGGGTGAAAGGAAGGAAGGAAGGAAGGAAGGAGGGAGGGAGGGAGGGAGAGAGAGAGAGAGGAAGGAAGGAAGGAAGGAAGGAAGGAAGGAGGGAGGGAGAGAGGAAGGAAGGAAGGAAGGAAGGAAGGAAGGAGGGAGGGAGAGAGGAAGGAAGGAGAGAGGAAGGAAGGAAGGAAGGAAGGAAGGAGGGAGGGAGGGAGAGAGGAAGGAAGGAAGGAAGGAAGGAAGGAAGGAAGGAAGGAAGGAAGGAAGGAAGGAAGGAGAGAGGGAGGGAGAGAGGAAGGAAGGAAGGAAGGAAGGAAGGAAGGAAGGAGGCCCGGGGGTGGAAGGAAGGAAGGAAGGAAGGAAGGAAGGAAGGAAGGAAGAAAGAAAGAAAGAAAGAAAGAAAGAAAGAAAGAAAGAAAGAAAGAAAGAAAGAAAGAAAGAAAGAAAGAAAGAAAGAAAGAAAGAAAGAAAGAAAGGGGGCCCGGGGGTGAAAGGAAGGAAGGAGGGAAGGAAGAAAGGTGGCCCGGGGGTGAAAGGAAGGAGGGTGAAAGGAAGGAAGGAAGGAAGAAAGGAAGGAAGGAAGGAGGCCCGGGGGTGAAAGGAAGGAAGGAAGGAAGGAAGGAAGGAGGCCCGGGGGTGAAAGGGAGGAAGGAAGGAAGGAAGGAGGCCCTGGGGTGAAAGGGAGGGAGAGAGGGAGAGTGGCCCGGGGGTGAAAGGAAGGAGGGAGGGTGGCCCGGGGTGGAAGGAAGGAAGGAAGGAAGGAAGGAAGGAAGGAGGCCCGGGGGTGAAAGGGAGGAAGGAAGGAAGGAAGGAGGCCCTGGGGTGAAAGGGAGGGAGAGAGAGGGAGGGTGGCCCGGGGGTGAAAGGAAGGGAGGGAGAGAGAGGGAGGGTGGCCCGGGGGTGAAAGGAAGGGAGGGAGAGAGAGAGAGAGAGGGAGGGTGGCCCGGGGGTGAAAGGAAGGGAGGGAGAGAGAGAGAGGGAGGGTGGCCCGGGGGTGAAAGGAAGGGAGGGAGAGAGAGAGAGGGAGGGTGGCCCGGGGGTGAAAGGAAGGGAGGGAGAGAGAGGGAGGGTGGCCCGGGGTGAAAGGAAGGGAGGGAGAGAGAGGGAGGGTGGCCCGGGGGTGAAAGGAAGGGAGGGAGAGAGAGAGGGAGGGTGGCCCGGGGGTGAAAGCAAGGGAGGGAGAGAGAGGGAGGGTGGCCCGGGGGTGAAAGGAAGGGAGGGAGAGAGAGGGAGGGTGGCCCGGGGGTGAAAGGAAGGGAGGGAGAGAGAGGGAGGGTGGCCCGGGGGTGAAAGGAAGGGAGGGAGAGAGGGAGGGTGGCCCGGGGGTGAAAGGAAGGGAGGGAGGGTGGCCGGGGGGTGAAAGGAGGGAGAGTGGCCCGGGGTGGAAGGAGGGAGGGTGGCATGGATAGAAGGGAGGGTAGCACAAATGAAAGAAGCAGCAACAAAGTGGCCAGGGACTTATTCATGAAGGTCTGCTATGGATTTTCAGGGGACCCCATGCAAAAAAACAAACAAAAAAAACAAAACCGAACACCAAGGTGAGGGCCTTTTAAAAAACCCATACAAGACCCTTATCTGGAGTTCACAATTGGGTTGAGGTCAGGGCTCTGTGCAGGACATTCGGGTTCCTCCACACCATATCTTATGGAGCTGGCTTTGTAGACAGTCATGCTGGAACAGACAATGGCCTGTACCAACCTGTTACCAATGTTGGAAAGGCAAGATGGTCCTTATATTTTGTATTCAGTCATACATTTGGCCATATAGTGTATTAAACCTTAAAAGGAACCTCATTATGGGGCTCCAGCAGAGGCTCACCAAGGATGGCCTCACACTTACTGAGGGGGAGGACGGTGATGGGAACATTTTTAGGCCTCTTGATATCACGGTCGGTCAGCTCCCCGGACGCCGATCTCTCCCTCTCCATCACACGGCAGTTGTACTTTCCGCTGTCCTCTGGCCGCAGGCGGAAGACTTTCAGCAAGAAGGCGTGGTCGCTCTCTTTGGTGACCTTTAGCTCTCCGCGGCTCTCTCTCTGGCTGTACTCTCCGGTCAGGGTCGGGACACCTCCGGGGCTGACACTGGCGATGAGGGAGCTGTTAAAGACCCAGGACACAGCGAACATGCGCTCAGCCGCGTTCTGAGCTTCGATGATGCACCTCAGCTCCGCTGTCTCCCCTGCGCTGTACGTCCGGCGATCCGTGTCCAGCCGAACATTCAACTCCCTGTCTGGGAGATAGAAAGAAAGAAAAGGGGTCAGAACCGATCAACACTCCATGGGGCAGGTCTTAGGACGAAACACGTAAAGGGCTCCATGATGGGACGAAACACGTAAAGGGCTCCATGATGGGACGAAACACGTAAAGGGCTCCATGATGGGACGAAACACGTAAAGGGCTCCATGATGGGACGAAGCCAGATCAACTTTATTATTTATCTATTGAAGCCCTTAGATAAATAAAAAAAAATTATATTACATACACACACACACACATATAAAAATAATAAATTATTGATATACTAATATTATGCCGGCACTGTATCTGGGTGATAACACTGCCTATTTTTGCCCTATATGCATCAGCAGTGTTGTCACCCCGACGCTCTTCTGCTGTGGCCACTGCTTCTTATCAGAGAGCCCACCACCTATCCGGGATACACCCAGACAGTTCAGGTTTTGACCCAGGTGTCCGGGTATTATGTCGGACTGAAACCCGGACACATTCTTCAGACCGGGTTGTGGCGCCCCAAGTAACCAAGAAAATACCACACAAATATGTTGCCTTTCAGGAGCTTTAGGCAGCTGCCTGGGGGCAGGTTTGGCATCACCGGGAGCAGGATGATGATGATGTCAGCAATTTGGCCACGCCCACTGTAGCACCCTATGCGCATGGCATTACTACTCTCCTTGGGGGCACCCAAAAGGTGTCCCAGGGCACTAAAGGGTTTGGGTTTGGCTTGAAGAAAAGGTGGCAACCCCAATGCAACCCCCCCTTCAGTCCCAAGCCACTCTTCTTGCCAGTCCATGAACCCCAAACTCAAAATCTTCACTACAAAGCCCCAGTGACTTTGTAGCATCACAGCGTAGGCAATGGCGAGCGGCGATGGCACTCCAAACCAACATAGCTTTATTGTGAAATATGAAACAAGCCACGGCAACGGAACTCAAGACAGCCGACGCATTTCACACTACACTTAACATTTACTCATAGCCATTTCACAATAAAGCTACGTTGCTTTGGAGTGCGGCTGTCCAATATATCCTTTGTTCTAATTGCGGCGTGCACTGCCGGCACCCTTGGTTCCTGAGAGAAAGACAGCCGTCTATCAGACCTGCTGGAGCGGCATTTTTTTTATTCTCTAGTCTAGGGGATGATAAGGGACAGAGAGCTTGCATACTATTGATGTTGGGCTAAATGATCTGTAATTCCCAGAGATGTATTTTGGGCCCTTTTACAAGATTTTAGTAACGAGAACGGTATCATTAGCAGTAATCGGCATGGATGGTTTTTTACTAAACCAATGATACTGTTCTCATTACTAAAATCTTGTAAAAGGGCCCAAAATACATCTCTGGGAATTGCAGACAAGTTAGCCTATCATCAATAGTATGCAAGTTCTCTGTCCCTTATCCCTCCAAGAGCTTGCATACTATTGATGATAGGCTAAATGGTTTGCAATTCCCACAGATGTATTTTGGGCCCTTTTATAAGATTTTAGTAATGAGAACGGTATCATTAGCAGTAATATGAAGACTTGTTCTTGCCAAACCAGCCAATGATACTGATCTCATTACTAAAATCTTGTAAAAGGGCCCAAAACATCTCTGGGAATTACAGGCAAGTTAGCCTAACATCAATAGTATACAGGCAAGTTAGCCTAACATCAATAGTATGCAAGTTCTCTGTCACTTATCATTCCCTCCAAGAGCTTGCATACTATTGATGTTAGGCTAACTGGTCTGTATTATTTATCTATTGAAGCCCTTAGATAAATAAAAAAAATTATATTACATACACACACACACACATATAAAAATAATAAATTATTGATATACTAATATTATGCCGGCACTGTATCTGGGTGATAACACTGCCTATTTTTGCCCTATATGCATCAGCAGTGTTGTCACCCCGACGCTCTTCTGCTGTGGCCACTGCTTCTTATCAGAGAGCCCACCACCTATCCGGGATACACCCAGACAGTTCAGGTTTTGACCCAGGTGTCCGGGTATTATGTCGGACTGAAACCCGGACACATTCTTCAGACCGGGTTGTGGCGCCCCAAGTAACCAAGAAAATACCACACAAATATGTTGCCTTTCAGGAGCTTTAGGCAGCTGCCTGGGGGCAGGTTTGGCATCACCGGGAGCAGGATGATGATGATGTCAGCAATTTGGCCACGCCCACTGTAGCACCCTATGCGCATGGCATTACTACTCTCCTTGGGGGCACCCAAAAGGTGTCCCAGGGCACTAAAGGGTTTGGGTTTGGCTTGAAGAAAAGGTGGCAACCCCAATGCAACCCCCCCTTCAGTCCCAAGCCACTCTTCTTGCCAGTCCATGAACCCCAAACTCAAAATCTTCACTACAAAGCCCCAGTGACTTTGTAGCATCACAGCGTAGGCAATGGCGAGCGGCGATAGGCACTCCAAACCAACATAGCTTTATTGTGAAATATGAAACAAGCCACGGCAACGGAACTCAAGACAGCCGACGCATTTCACACTACACTTAACATTTACTCATAGCCATTTCACAATAAAGCTACGTTGCTTTGGAGTGCGGCTGTCCAATATATCCTTTGTTCTAATTGCGGCGTGCACTGCCGGCACCCTTGGTTCCTGAGAGAAAGACAGCCGTCTATCAGACCTGCTGGAGCGGCATTTTTTTTATTCTCTAGTCTAGGGGATGATAAGGGACAGAGAGCTTGCATACTATTGATGTTGGGCTAAATGATCTGTAATTCCCAGAGATGTATTTTGGGCCCTTTTACAAGATTTTAGTAACGAGAACGGTATCATTAGCAGTAATCGGCATGGATGGTTTTTTACTAAACCAATGATACTGTTCTCATTACTAAAATCTTGTAAAAGGGCCCAAAATACATCTCTGGGAATTGCAGACAAGTTAGCCTATCATCAATAGTATGCAAGTTCTCTGTCCCTTATCCCCTCCAAGAGCTTGCATACTATTGATGATAGGCTAAATGGTTTGCAATTCCCACAGATGTATTTTGGGCCCTTTTATAAGATTTTAGTAATGAGAACGGTATCATTAGCAGTAATATGAAGACTTGTTCTTGCCAAACCAGCCAATGATACTGATCTCATTACTAAAATCTTGTAAAAGGGCCCAAAACATCTCTGGGAATTACAGGCAAGTTAGCCTAACATCAATAGTATACAGGCAAGTTAGCCTAACATCAATAGTATGCAAGTTCTCTGTCACTTATCATTCCCTCCAAGAGCTTGCATACTATTGATGTTAGGCTAACTGGTCTGTAATTCCCAGAGATGTATTTTGGGCCCTTTTACAAAATTTTAGTAATGAGAACGGTATCACCAGCAGTAATCGGCATGGATTCATGAAGACTTGTTCTTGCCAAACCAATGATACCGTTCTTATTACTAAAATCTTGTAAAATGTCCCAAAATACATCTCTAGAAATTACAGACCAGTTAGCCTAAAATCAATAGAATGCAAGCTCTTGGAGGGGATGATAATGGACAGAGAACTTGCATACTATTGATGTTAGGCCAACTGGTCTGATTCCCAGAGATGAATTTTGGTCCCTTTTACAAGATTTTAGTAATGAGAACGGTATCATTAGCAGTAATATGGATTCATGAAGACTTGTTCTTGCCAAACCAATGACACCCTTCTCATTACTAAAATCTTGTAAAAGGGCCCAAAATACATCCCTGGGAATTACAGACCAGTCAGCCTAAAATCAATAGCATGCAAGCTTTTGGAGGGGATAAGGGACAGAGAACTTGCATACTATTGATGTTAGGCTAACTGGTCTGATTCCCAGAGATGAATTTTGGGCCCTTTTACAAGATTTTAGTAATGAGAACGGTATCATTAGCAGTAATCGGCATGGATTCATAAAGACTTGTTCTTGCCAAACCAATGATACTGTTCTCATTACTAAAATCTTGTAAAAAGGGCCCAAAAATACATCTCTGGGAATTACAGACCAGTTAGCCTAAAATCAATAGAATGCAAGCTCTCGGAGGGGATAAGGGACAGAGAACTTGCATACTATTGATGTTAGGCTAACTGGTCTGTGATTCCCAGAGATGTAATTTGGTCCCTTTTACAAGATTTTAGTAATGAGAACAGTATCATTGGTTTGGCAAGAACAAGTCTTTATGAATCCATGCCGATTACTGCTAATGATACCGTTCTCATTACTAAAATTTTGTAAGAGGGCCCAAAATACATCTCTGGGAATTACAGACCAGTTAGCCTAACATCAATAGTATGCAAGCTCTTGGAGGGGATGATAAGGGACAGAGAACTTGCATACTATTAATGTACTGTATCATTAGCAGGAATATGGATTCATGAAGACTTGTTCTTACCAAACCAAGGATACCGTTCTCATTACTAAAATCTTGTGAAAGGGACCAAAATACATCTCTGGGAATTACAGACCAGTTAGCCTAACATCAATAGTATGCAAGCTCTTGGAGGGGATGATAAGGGACAGAGAACTTGCATACTATTGATGTTAGGCTAACTGGTCTGTGATTCCCAGAGATGCATTTTGGGCCCTTTTACAAGATTTTAGTAATGAGAACGGCATCATTAGCAGTAATATGGATTCACGAAGACTTGTTCTTGCCAAAACAATGATACCGTTCGCATTACTAAAATCTTGTAAAAAGGGACCAATATACATCTCTGGGAATTACAGACCAGTCAGCCTTAAATCAATAGCATGCAAGCTTTTGGAGGGGATGAGGGACTAAGAACTTGGATACTATTGATGTTAGGCTAACTGGTCTGATTCCCAGATATGCATTTTGGTCCCTTTTACAAAAGAACGGTATCATTAGCAGTAATATGGATTCATGAAGAAACGTTATTGCCAAACCAATGATACCGTTCTCATTACTAAAATCTTGTAAAAGGGCCTAAAATGCATCCCTGGGAATTGCAGGCCAGTCAGCCTTAAATAAATAGCATGCAAGCTTTTGGAAGGGATGATAAGGGAAATGTGATTCAGTTATTTCATAAAAAATGGAAAAGGTAAAATGACCGCCCAACCCGGTTCCATGCTGCCCTCATCCAACACTATAAGATTGGAGAAAAGCCAATGTAGCACCAATATTTAAAAAGGGTCCAAAATACATTTCTGGGAATTATAGACCAGTCAGCCTAACATCAATAGTATGGAGAGAATAAGGGACGGAGAACTTGCATACTATTGATGTTAGGCTAACTGGTCTGTGATTCCTAGAGATGCATTTTGGGCCTTTTTACAAGATTTTAGTAATGAGAACGGCATCATTAGCAGTAATATGGATTCATGAAGACTTGTTCTTGCCAAACCAATGATACCGTTCTCATTACTAAAATCTTGTAAAAAATCGGGAGCTGTGGTGGCTCAACGTGATTGGCACTGCGCTGACAAGCCATTCACCTCTGCAGCCAAGGGTTCGGATCCCGGTCTCGGCTACATGTGAATTGAGTTTGGTGGTCTCAGCCCGGCTCCCGGTGGGTGTGCTATGCAAGGTACGCCTGTGCTTAGTACGCCCACCACCCCCCCACAAAAAAACCACCACACTTGAACGCACACGAAATTGGTTTAAAACACATGCACTTTGGCCATGCGGTCTCTTAAATAAAGAGAGGCGAAGGACCTATGGGGCTGGCTGGGTGGGCTAGGCCCCCTCACTCCCTCATAGGGGGGAGTCCCTCTGCCCCATTGGGGTCCCGTTGGGCCCCAGTTGGGCTCCCAAGAGGAGCAGGTAGGGCGGGGTGAGTGGGAGGCCCCCCTTCACACCCGCCATTGCCACCAGGGGCATGGAGAAGGATGGCGATTGCCTCCGGGGGGAGGGTCTGCCTACTCCCAACTCCTGCAGTCCGGCTCCTCTCTCTCGAGTTCACGCACAAAAATACACTTAAAAAAAGAAAAAAAAAAAAAAAAAAAAAAAAAAAAAAGGGACCAATATACATCTCTGGGAATTACAGACCAGTTAGGCTAACATCAATAGTATGCAAACTCTGTCCCTTATTCCCTTCCAAGAGCTTACATACTATTGATGTTAGGCTGACTGGTCTAATTCCCAGGGATGTATTCTGGACCCTTTTTAAATATTGGTGCTACATTGGCTTTTCTCCAATCTTACAGCGTTGGGTGAGGGGCAGTAGCAATGTGGGAGGAAGAAAATGGACTGCCGCATTCCAGTTTTTCAAACGAAAAAATAGTCTTTAATGTAAAAAACAGGAACATGCACAGTCACCGCAACCACAAAAACAGGACAGCCGACGCGTTTCGCACCCAACTAGTGCTTAGTCATGGCTTGGGTGAGGGCAGCATGGGACCGGTTGGGGTGGTCATTTTACCTTTTCCATTTTCATGAAATAGCTGAATCAGATTTACTTAAAAAGGAGTTGAGAGCTTCCAATTGATTCACTCTAATGCCGCGTACACACGATCGGAAAATCCGACAAGAAAACTTTTTTTTTTTTTCCCGACAGAACCTTGGCTCAAACTCGTCTTGCACACCAAATTCCGACCGTCAACGCGGTGGCGTACAACACTGCGACGAGCCGAGAAAAATGAAGTTCAATGCTTCCGAACACGCGCCGACTTGATTCCGAGCAAAAGCTCACATCGGTCTTTTCGGTCGTGTGTCTACGCGGCATAAGAATCCATTTATTAGGTGAAGATTCTCAACTCCTTTAGCATTTCCGCCTCACTTTGCTTTTTTTCTCCGAAATCGAGATGAATTATAGGTTCTAAAGAAGAAGGGAAGCCCGTCACCGGAGCACAGCAGGTGACAGAAGGACATTCCTCATTAATTCCTCCTACACTATTTTCGGGAGCTTCACGCAGACCTAGAAATAGGCAAATCTAGGAGACGATGTACAGCTGTGAGGTAGAGATGTTTTCCGATAGGTCGAGTCGGAGGTTTAATCCAGGTAATGCTACAAAAACACAAACAAATCCCATAACAGCAAAGGCTGCCATGGCAACCAGACGTCATTTTCTTATCCTTTTGCCGCAATTTGCGATGGTTTCCAAGAAAAAGGGTCACACTTCTACGGTTTATGTTGGCGGGGGGGGGGGGGGGGGGGAGAAAGTCACGGACCTCACAGAGGACGAGCGGTCTCCTCTCCCGGAGGTCCTCGTTTTGCGTCAGCGGAGGATCGGAAAACATGGCTGGGATACAACGTATCAAAGATACTCTACCGCCGCGATTAGAAGCAACAGCCCACTTCCTCTCCATCTGCTCCGCAGATTTTTAATTTGGCAAACAAAAATACTAAGATAAATATATATATATGAAGATCGGAATTGACTCAACGCCATTCGTTTTATGTTAATAAAAAAGGGAAAAGGGCGAAAAAAAAAATGCAAAACCGGCAAGAAGGATATAAAGTATTTAAAAAAAAAAAAAATGACGCTCAATCTTTGTTCATGTTCTAACCGTCACCAACCGTCTGGTTGCCATGGACACCTTGTCACTAGGGTTTTGCCTAATATCTGGGATTATGACAAAGAAGAAAGCGATTCTAGATACAGATCTTCCCTGGATGACGACCACCCCACGATGGGCATCCATATTCATGAAGATAGAATATTCTCTGCGACTTCCTACAAGAAGGAGGTTCTTACTGGTAGCCTGGACGGTGACCTCTGACCCCTGGGAACGCTTGCTTGTCATGGGGAACCAGGCTCCGTCGGGGTCCTCGATCCATTCTGTCCCCTGGCAGTAGAACTCGCCCTGGTCGGTGGTCTGGAGGTTGAACAGGGAGAGGCGGAAGGTGGCGTTGCCCACTTTGTCCAGTCGGACGTCCCCCACGGAAAAGCGCTGAGAGTAGGAGGAGCCGGCTCTCAGGGAAAAGTCCCGGCTCAGGGACAGGACCTCTTCCACCTGTTCCCCGGTCTGTCGGTACCAGGACACGGAAAGGTGAGTGTGCTGAGCAGAAGAGGAAGAGACGTCGCAGGATAGCTGCAGGGAGCCCCCCTCCACCTTCTGTATGGTCTGCGGGGTGGAGGAGACCACCAGAGAGTCCGGGATAACTGTGGAGAGATGAAGAAGTCACTTTACAAAAACATTCAGCATCATACAACGTGCAACAATTACAACCACCCGTGTCCCGCCGACTAGGCCGCCAGCCAACCACCCCAGTGTCCCGCCGACTAGGCCACCAGCCAACCCCGCGCCCCGCCGACCAGGCCCTCATCCAACCCCGCGCCCCGCCGACCAGGCTACAATCCAACCCCGCGCCCCGCCGACCAGGCTACAATCCAACCCGCGCCCCGCCGACCAGGCTACAATCCAACCCCGCGCCCCGCCGACCAGGCTCCCATCCAACCCCGCGCCCCGCCGACCAGGCTACAATCCAACCCCGCGCCCCGCCGACCAGGCTACAATCCAACCCCGCGCCCCGCCGACCAGGCTACAATCCAACCCCGCGCCCCGCCGACCAGGCTACAATCCAAACCCCGCGCCCCGCCGACCAGGCTACAATCCAACCCCGCGCCCCGCCGACCAGGCTACAATCCAACCCCGCGCCCCGCCGACCAGGCTACAATCCAACCCCGCGCCCCGCCGACCAGGCTACAATCCAACCCCGCGCCCCGCCGACCAGGCTACAATCCAACCCGCGCCCCGCCGACCAGGCTACAATCCAACCCCGCGCCCCGCCGACCAGGCTACAATCCAACCCCGCGCCCCGCCGACCAGGCTACAATCCAACCCCGCGCCCCGCCGACCAGGCTACAATCCAACCCCGCGCCCCGCCGACCAGGCTACAATCCAACCCCGCGCCCCGCCGACCAGGCTACAATCCAACCCCGCGCCCCGCCGACCAGGCTACAATCCAACCCCGCGCCCCGCCGACCAGGCTACAATCCAACCCCGCGCCCCGCCGACCAGGCTACAATCCAACCCCGCCGACCAGGCTACAATCCAACCCCGCCGACCAGGCTACAATCCAACCCCGCCGACCAGGCTACAATCCAAACCCCGCGCCCCGCCGACCAGGCTACAATCCAACCCCGCGCCCCGCCGACCAGGCTACAATCCAACCCCGCGCCCCGCCGACCAGGCTACAATCCAACCCCGCGCCCCGCCGACCAGGCTACAATCCAACCCCGCGCCCCGCCGACCAGGCTACAATCCAACCCCGCGCCCCGCCGACCAGGCTACAATCCAACCCCCGTGCCCCGCCGACCAGGCTACAATCCAACCCCGTGCCCCGCCGACTAGGCCCTCATCCAAACCCGTGCCCCGCCAACTAGGCTACAATCCAACCCCCGTGTCCCGCCGACTAGGCTACAATCCAACCCCCGTGTCCTGCCGACTAGGCTACAATCCAACCCCCGTGCCCCGCCGACTAGGCCACCATCCAACCCAGTGTCCCGCCGACTAGGCCACCATCCAACCCCGTGCCCCGCCAACTAGGCCACCATCCAACCCCGTGCCCCGCCAACTAGGCTACAATCCAACCCCCGTGTCCCGCCGACTAGGCTACAATCCAACCCCCGTGTCCCGCCGACTAGGCTACAATCCAACCCCCGTGTCCCGCCGACTAGGCTACAATCCAACACCCGTGTCCCGCCGACTAGGCTACAATCCAACCCCCGTGTCCCGCCGACTAGGCTACAATCCAACCCCCGTGTCCTGCCAAATAGGCTACAATCCAACCCCCGTGTCCTGCTGACTAGGCTACAATCCAACCCCCGTGTCCTGCCGACTAGGCTACAATCCAACCCCCGTGTCCTGCCGACTAGGCTACAATCCAAGATGTGATGTTATACATGTCCACTTGAATAGATGGGTTTCTTCGTTCACCAAGATCAGGGACTGGACTGGCACCCCATGACTCTGAAAGGGGATTGATAAGTTTCACCTGTAGCACCGTTGCTCTTTGTTTATTGGCTATGAGGAGGAGGATGGACAGTACAGGGACAGGGAGGGAGTCGCACAGAACAGGCAGTGGTAGCGGGAAGATGAGATGAAGTTGGTCCCAGCAGGCTGTAATCTCCTGTAATATGTTGTACTCATCTTCATGTCATGGTGCAGAGGGGAAGGCGGGGGGCACACTATGGGATAAATGCCAGTCTCTTAACCCCTTCGCAGTTGGACGACACAGAAAAACCAGTCCCTCCAGTCTACGAACCTGTCCCCAACCCTACCCTGTCCATTAAACAGATCTGTCTCTAACCCTACCCTGTCCGTGAACAGAGTCGGCACCCCCCCCCCCCCAGCACTCTGCCTGCTGTTCACCATATGAATAGACCATCAATAGTGATGAGACATCGGACAAAAAAGGCATTCGGTCCATTCGCTGGATGCCAGGCAACCACTGCACTGCCAACTGGCAGAACTCAGACTGATGTGTGCCAGGACAGAGAACTGCCGCAGAGTGCCGGGCACCACATGAAAGCAGGACAAGACCGACCGCCAGAGGGAAAGCTAAACGGCAAAGTGTGCGGCACCCATCAGATACGAGTCTCTCACTCCGGCACATAGGATGTATGTACAGCGAGCATGGAGGGGGCAGGGGGGCAAAACAGAGGGGGGCAAACATTCAGGAGACAGTCAACTTCCACCACCTTTCCCGTGTAACCCAACAATGACCGATCCAGAAAACCGAAGATCTTCTCTGTCCTTATCAGAGCTACACTAGATTGGGACGCCCGCCTTTACACTATATTACCAAAAGTATTGGGACGCCTGCCTTTACACTACATTCCCAAAAGTATTGGGACGCCTGCCTTTACACTACATTCCCAAAAGTATCGGGACGCCCGCCTTTACACTACATTCCCAAAAGTATCGGGACGCCCGCCTTTACACTACATTCCCAAAAGTATCGAGACGCCCGCCTTTACACTACATTCCCAAAAGTATCGGGACGCCCGCCTTTACACTACATTCCCAAAAGTATCGGGACGCCCGCCTTTACACGCATATGAACTTTAACAACATCTCAGTTTTAGTCCGGAGGGTTCAATATGGAGTTGGCCCCGCCCTTTGCAGCTATAACAGCTTCAACTCTTCTGGGAAGGCCGTCCACAAGGTTTAGGAGGGCGTCTGTGGGAATGTTTGACCATTCTTCTAGAAGAGCATTTGTGAGGTCAGGCACTGATGTTGGATGAGAAGGCCTGTCTCACAGTCTCCGCTCTAATTTATCCCAAAGGTGTTCTTTGTGGTTGAGCTCAGGACTCTGTACAGGCCAGTTAAGTTCCTCCACCCCAAACCCGCTTATCCACGTCTTTATGGACCTTGCTTTGTGCACTGGTTCAAATCATTTGGTGAAGGGGGGATTATGGTGGGGGGTTGTTTTTCAGGGGTTGGCTTGGCCCCTTAGTTCCAGTGAAGGAACTCTTTAAGACCTCAGCATACCAAGACATTTTGGACAAATTTTATTCTCCCAACTTTTGAACCCTATGAAGGAAGACTGGGATGTCATTAAAGTCCATGTGCGTGTAAAGGCAGGTGTCCCAATACTTTTGGTAATATAGTGTAAAGACGGGTGTCCCAATACTTTTGGTAATACAGTGTAGGTCGGCTATACAAGTAATAATAATAATAGACTGTAGGAGGATATTACAGTGTAATAATTATTTATACATCTCAGATACCGTAGTGCTGTACAGAAATCACTGAGCCAATCGCATCAATCTCTCTACAGAGGAGCTTACACTCCAATGTCCTCCCACAGTCACACTAAATAATAATAAATAATAATAATAAAAAATAATAAATAATAATAATGTGGGGGGACATTAGAGTGTAAGCTCCTCTGTACAGAGACTGATGTGACTGTGGGGGAGGGGACATTACAGTGTAAGCTCCTCTGTACAGAGACTGATGTGACTGTGTGGGGAGGGGACATTACAGTGTAAGCTCCTCTGTACAGAGACTGATGTGACTGTGTGGGGAGGGGACATTACAGTGTAAGCTCCTCTGTACAGAGACTGATGTGACTGTGGGGGGGAGGGGACATTAGAGTGTAAGCTCCTCTGTACAGAGACTGATGTGACTGTGGGGGGAGGGGACATTAGAGTGTAAGCTCCTCTGTACAGAGACTGATGTGACTGTGGGGGAGGGGACATTAGAGTGTAAGCTCCTCTGTACAAAGACTGATGTGACTGTGGGGGGGAGGGGACATTAGAGTGTAAGCTCCTCTGTACAGAGACTGATGTGACTGTGGGGGGGAGGGGACATTAGAGTGTAAGCTCCTCTGTACAGAGACTGATGTGACTGGGGGGGAGGGGACATTACAGTGTAAGCTCCTCTGTACAGATACTTATGTGAATGGCTCAGTGTTCTCTGTACAGCGCTGCGGTATATGTCAGAGCCATACAAGGCACACACTGATAATTGCCATGTAGACATCTCCGGGGTGCAGGTCGTGGTGGCGGCGATCTCACACTTGGCTGGGTGAGACGCAGATGTCGGGGCGCGGTGCAGGGCGGAGGGACGCAGGTACATGTATGGCACATACAATATTTACAGTATATCTCACTTAACAGCCATTATCGGGACCCCCGTCCTGAGGGGGGGGGGCCCTCGGCTCTTCTCCATCTCAGCCGTCTGCCATCTGCCCCCTTTTATCTCTTTTCACACGTTGGGCTCCCTCGAGCAACTGCCTGCAGAAGATGTCCCATTAACTATTTATAGGGATCTGGGGGCAGAAAACATGTGGCGGGGGGGGGGGGGTGTAAGACATTCCCTGATTTCTGTCTCGTATTCAGCCCAAGGGAAGGGGGGAGCAGAGAGGGGAAGAAATAGGGGGAGCCCAGAAGAGGCAATTACAGATCATCTCCTTCCAACCCGCAGCACTTTCCTGGCGTTCGCCGAATGACCCGAATCTCAGCAGATTTTCCGCCTGGTGCCCCCCACGCCCCCCCCCCCGCCGCGCTGGGAAATTACATTTAATTAGTTCCAGAGAAAATAAAAGAAATGATTAGAGGCGAAGTAACGAACGGCCCCCGCGGTGGCCATTTCAGTGATGGAGAGAGGCGAGGGACCTCCCCGTCCGCCGCACCGATCCGTCAGAAGAAGATCGTTTATTTTTATCTCTTAATATTTCTATTGATTTTTTTACAGTCATATTAATCCGCGTCCAATTCACTCTCCAGCCTGAAATCACGGAGAATCGCCCCCGCCGCGAAAAAAACGTTCGCGTTTCAGGCCTAAATCCTAATGACTCTGCGGAGAGGAGCAGACTTCATTTCAGTTATAGACCGACCGCGGTTATAAAATGTATTTCAAAACAATGCCGAGTCTCACAATCTCCCCGGAACTTTCCGGGTGGAGGGCGGAATCTCTGGGATGATCGTTCCGCTTTATGATTGTATTGGAATGGCCCGTGGGACCCAGAGGCTCTTGAAGGGTGTGGGGTACCCCTGTTTCAGCTTCACCAATGACTCTTGTGTCTAGGGTCATCCTATGTCCACTAGGGGCATAGGATGACTGAGAAATTATATCTTGGATTACATGAGATGGGACAGTAATGATAATTCACAATGTATTGCAGGATATCTTGAAATATTACAAATTGTTGATTCTGAACCCAACAGGTCAATAGGAGAGTGATTCATTCAATGTGGGAACACAGACTGTTAAGGTGATTAATGTAGTCTGCTACTGTCATATAAATGAACCTTCTTCTGGCTCTCAAGAACCTGTCATTGTGTGACGCTAATTGACACTGTATTGTGTGAATTTCTATTGATGATAAATGTGTATTGTATAGCAGGTGAGAAGAGCTTATCTCGGAGTCACCTTGTCTGGGTAAATGATTAGTAATTGGCTCAGGTAGATTATCTCGGAGACAGGGTGTCTGTCTCCTAAAGATGTGTATTGAGCTCATTGTGTTATGTTGTGGGTGGAGTTAAGCCATTGTTCCTTGGGGTTTCTAACCTTATAAAAGCCTGAGTTTACCATTTAAGAGTCTATTCGTTTGAACCTCAAACAGAGCTGTGTGTCTCGTTATTGGGATTCGCCTGCTGGATGGTGGAGTGTCGGAAGCCGTCTTGGGTTCAGAATGGAATATCATAAACGGCGTTAACCCCTGTCCCATTTGGGGTTCCCTTACAATGATGATCCTAAAAACTGAAGATTCCTCCTCCAAGAACAGAGATGGGATTCATTTCTAGGGCCAGATTAGGTGAAATTGGTAAAGAGATAGTATATTCCAAGACAACCGCCGGATCTTTGAATTCTAGGTCATCCAAAACTCGACGCATTTCGTCACAGCCAACCCTTACTAAAAGTATTGACTTTGGTGGGAACATCCTGAGCTCCCAGGACAGGCAAGTGTCCTTATATTGAAAGCCAGAAGCTGCAGTATTTTGAGCCAACTTAAATTTTTGGGGGGGAGACTAGCGCTCCCATTTAATCTGCTTCTAGTTCCTCCCCCCATTAACATGCTACAGACATTTTTAACTAAAACCTTCCCATTTTTATTATAGACCCAATGAGGTCATCACCGGTTCTCTGTGCTTCTCTATACAATGCATAGCTGGTGGGAGGGGCCAACAGGGGGGGCTGTACATAGCTTCCTGAGAACAGCTCTGATGTAAGAAGTGGGTGGGGCCCTAGGAGGAGGCGTTGTCTTGATGGGTGGGTAGCAGTCTAGAGAAGTGGGCGTTCCAAGGCGGGCTGCATTTTCATACGCAACACTCACACAGGGCCTGGAAAAGGGGGTGGGCAGGGGAGGTTGCCTTGGGCACTGTGGTATTATGCGAGGTTGGGACACTGCAAAAAGATTGGGTGAGGGGCGCTATCAGTGGTAATTTAGGGCAATTTGTGTTGGGGGGGGGGGGGGCGGTGGGAGTTGTGCTAGAAGAGGTGATGTTAGAGGGGAATGGGAATAGAGTGCTGGGAGGGGAAACAGTTTAAGGGTAGAGGATTTGTGCTGGGAGGGCGGGTTGCAGCAGGGGGGGTGGGGCAGGGGGTTATGCTTGAGTGTAAGCATGCAGATTATTTCCCCGATTTTTGGGGGGTGGGGGGATTTTAGCTGACAATGCTCATACACCTTAGGGCAGTTTTAAACTCTAGGTGACCTTGTTCTGGCACTGCGTCCACTGGATGCGGAGCCTCCCAATCGATCGAAAGAAAGGGGCGTGGCCATGGACAGACTGGCTGGGGAGGAAAGGGCGAGACGAGGGGAGGAAGAAGAGGACGGAGACGAGGGGAGGAAGAAGAGGACGGAGACGAGGGGAGGAAGAAGAGGACGGAGACGAGGGGAGGAAGAAGAGGACGGAGACGAGGGGAGGAAGAAGAGGACGGAGACGAGGGGAGGAAGAAGAGGAAGAAGACGAGGGGAGGAAGAAGAGGAAGAAGACGAGGGGAGGAAGAAGAGGAAGAAGACGAGGGGAGGAAGAAGAGGAAGAAGACGAGGGGAGGAAGAAGACGAGGGGAGGAAGAAGACGAGGGGAGGAAGAAGACGAGGGGAGGAAGAAGACGAGGGGAGGAAGAAGACGAGGGGAGGAAGAAGACGAGGGGAGGAAGAAGACGAGGGGAGGAAGAAGACGAGGGGAGAGGAAGAAGACGAGGGGAGAGGAAGAAGACGAGGGGAGAGGAAGAAGACGAGGGGAGAGGAAGAAGACGAGGGGAGAGGAAGAAGACGAGGGGGAGAGGAAGAAGACGAGGGGAGAGGAAGAAGACGAGGGGAGAGGAAGAAGACGAGGGGAGAGGAAGAAGACGAGGGGAGAGGAAGAAGACGAGGGGAGAGGAAGAAGACGAGGGGAGAGGAAGAAGACGAGGGGAGAGGAAGAAGACGAGGGGAGAGGAAGAAGACGAGGGGAGAGGAAGAAGACGAGGGGAGAGGGAGAAGAAGACGAGGGGAGAGGAAGAAGACGAGGGGAGAGGAAGAAGACGAGGGAGAGGAAGAAGACGAGGGGAGAGGAAGAAGACGAGGGGAGAGGAAGAAGACGAGGGGAGAGGAAGAAGACGAGGGGAGAGGAAGAAGACGAGGGGAGAGGAAGAAGACGAGGGAGAGGAAGAAGACGAGGGGAGAGGAAGAAGACGAGGGGAGAGGAAGAAGACGAGGGGAGAGGAAGAAGACGAGGGGAGAGGAAGAAGACGAGGGGAGAGGAAGAAGACGAGGGGAGAGGAAGAAGACGAGGGGAGAGAGAAGAGGGGGAGAGGAAGAAGACGAGGGGAGAGGAAGAGGGGGGAGGAAGAAGACGAGGGGGGAGGAAGAAGACGAGGGGGAGGAAGAAGAGGGGGGAGGAAGAAGACGAGGGGGGAGGAAGAAGACGAGGGGGGAGGAAGAAGACGAGGGGGAGGAAGAAGACGAGGGGGGGGGGGAGGAAGAAGACGAGGGGGGAGGAAGAAGACGAGGGGGGAGGAAGAAGACGAGGGGGGAGGAAGAAGACGAGGGGGGAGGAAGAAGACGAGGGGGGAGAAGAAGACGAGGGGGAGGAAGAAGACGAGTGGAGAAGAAGAAAGGATGGGGTGGAGCACAGAGAAGGATAGGAATGTATTCTATAAAGAGAAGGCCGGAGGGAGGATTTATATCCGGAGTCCCCCTTTAATGAACGCGGACAGAAAAGGACTGAGGAAGAGGGAGCGGCGTGGAAGCGGCAGATCTGTACAGATTAGTTAACAGATAAATGTGTCTATGAGGCGTAGAGATACAGAGATCAGCGATCAATAGACGGGACGCCGCTGGCAGCTCAGGAATTAACCATTTGGGGCCCGGAGAGCAGGAAACCAATCGCTGTGCATCGGTCTGAAGGACGATCGGATATCGGGGGTGACAGGAGGCGGACGTTCTACATGGGGGGTCTCAGCTGGACTCCAGACAGACACCATTTAATCCAATTATCCGCCATGTCTGAGTGGAGTGCACTGGACCACACGCCTTCCCCCATCCATGGTGGCCCCCAGCTGGTTGATGGATGCAGACTGAATGGGGCCCCAGCTGGTCTCCAGGAGATAAAAGCTCCATTTAGGTCATTTTACAGCTGAATTCACCAGAAGGGTCCCGGCTCGTCTCTGGGATCAGATGATGTATATTCCAGTGCAAGAGGACCCGTCCCCAACACAATGCATGGAGGGGCCCTTACAGGTCACGGGGTCCCTGTACAGAGCAGCTCCACCTTTTAGCATTAACAAGCCGTCCTTGGGCACCACTCAGTGACTTTGCCTAGGCCAGTGATGGGGAACTTTGGCACTCCAGATGTTTTGGAACTATATTTCCCATGATGCTCCACTACTCCGCAGAGTGCATGAGGATCATGGGAAATGTAGTTCCAAAACATCTGGGGTGCCAAAGTTTGCCATCACTGGCCTAGGCTATGATAAGGTCATCAGTCTGCTGCAGGCAGGAGGAAGCATTTCCTCAGTCTCGCCTCCCCCAATGATCAGACTGTACATTGTAACTTTGTTCCCTCCCCTCCCCCATTATCAGCTCACATGTATAACATTCGGCGCTCTCTTACCGCTAAGGTTCATCTTGGCGCTGTAGCTGCCGTGGTAGGTGGGGTCGGTGTTGGGGGTGTGACATTCGTACTCGCCGGCGTCCCGCTCCTGCAGCTGGCGGATGTGGAGGAGGGCGTGGTCCCCGGACATTCGCTCCACGAAGATGTCGCCATTGTGGACGCGCTGGGTGTAGATGGCGTAGGAGAAGGAGGGGTCCTCGGTGCTGACGATCTGCACCTCCCTGTCCGGAGCCGAGGGCAGGTAGATGGAGTAGAGGAAGTTCTGCTCGGGGGGCCCCTGGTACCCCTTCACCTTACACCAGATGCTGATGTGGGACCCCACCGTGCGGTAGAGGGGCCCCTGCTGGACGGTGACCTCGCGCTGGGCCCGAGACACACCTGGGAGGAGACAAAAGACACAGAAGGGTCAACATCGCCACAGACTCCGTTACCGACATTCATAATACAAAAGAAATTACCCCCCCCCACCACACCACAGCACCGGTGCCATTTACCCCCCAAAAAAACATCAGACCGGATTTTCTCTAAAACCCAACTGGACATTCGGTGGAGATCGGCTACATTCATTCCCATTGTATCCAAATAAATTCCATATCTTACAGCTGGTTTCTTTTAGCCAAAGCTGGAGTAGAGAAGCCCGCCCCCTGCCAGCATGCAGCAGAGGAGGACCCTTTTTTTTGGAAGCAGTGGTCTCTCTGTAGAGGTCCACCGAGTCCCATGAGAAGACCTACCCAATCAGAAGGGAGCTTGAGATTTGCAGATTGCAGTGATATAGGTCTGACTCAGCAGGGGGTGGGGAGGGGATTGTCAGACCTCTGCAGAGAGACCACTGCTTCCACTCAGAGCATGTCAGGGGAGACGCTTCTCTTCTGCCCCCTGCTGGACAACACTCACATCCGAAAAGTAGGTGACAGAGAAAAAAGAAATAAAATGATCACACGCTCTGCCATAAATCCAGAGAGCTCCTGACTTCCTGTAGAGAGACAAAAACACCATCTCTGCTCCAGTGCAATTCCATGTTGTCAGCCCCGCCCAATTCCCTGCCGTTGCTGGACTACAGAACACCTCCCATCTCTATAATGGAGGGGGGTGTGGTCAGCTCACTTTAAGGAGATTTCTGGCAGATCAGTGGGCAGTTCTTTGTCCTTGTATGGGGGAAATATCCATGGATTGTACAGATGAATGCAATGTGTGATCCCAACAGAACCCCCAACAGAACCCCCAACAGAACCCCCCCAACACAAACCCCCCCCCCCCCCGACAGATCCCCCAACAGATCCCCCCCCCCCCCCCCCCGGGTTCTCCTGGTTTCGGATATCAAAGCGGATTTGCTTCATGGATTGAGAGATATGGAGGACGTCTCTCCCAACTTCTCTATACAATTCATCAGACTGGAAGTGAGAGGAGCTCAGAAGATGGAGGATCTATTCAAGATCTTCCGTCTGTCTGTCCACCCAGCCCATCAGTCCACTTATCTCATCCAACATCCATCATTCGTCCATCTATCCATCCATAATTGCGTCAGTCCATCTAACATCCAACCATCATCTATCCATCCACCCACCCATCAGGTGGGTACAGGCATTACACATGCAAGGGGCCCGAATGTGCCCAGGGGCCCGACCGGCCACTTCCCCCCCACAGCATAACATGTAATGAACCTTGTACCCGCTCCGCCGGTAATCAGATCAGCGTGCCGCTGCAGAGATGACACTTTCGCCAGCACCCCCCTCCACAACGCTTCCCCACCCACGTGGGTGCACCGAAAGGACTCGGTGGGATGGCCAGTGAGTGGCCCCTAGGGAATGTTGGGGGGGGGGGGTCGGCCCAGGCCTAAAGCTGTGTAAGGGACCCCAACATTTCCGATAGCTGCCCCGCCACCCATCGTCTATATTTATACAATAATCTGTCCATCCAATTATCGATCCATAATTCTGTCAGTCCATCCAATCGCTCTCTATCCCTCCATCTATCTATCATCCATCTATCTGTCCATCATCTATCATCCATCCATCATCCATCTACCTGTCCATCATCCATCTATCTGTCCATCATCTATCATCCATCTATCCCGCCATCCATCATCCATCCATCTATCCATCCAACATCCATCATCCATCTATCTGTCCATCCAACATCCATCATCCATCTATCTGTCCATCCAACATCTATCATCCATCTATCTGTCCATCCAACATCCATCATCCATCTATCCCACCATCCATCATCCATCTATCTGTCCATCCAACATCTATCATCCATCTATCTGTCCATCATCTATCATCCATCTATCTGTCCATCCAACATCTATCATCCATCTATCTGTCCATCATCTATCATCCATCTATCTGTCCATCCAACATCTATCATCCATCTATCTGTCCATCCAACATCTATCATCCATCTATCTGTCCATCCAACATCTATCATCCATCTATCTGTCCATCATCTATCATCCATCTATCTGTCCATCATCTATCATCCATCTATCTGTCCATCCACCATCCATCATCCATCTATCTGTCCATCCAACATCCATCATCCATCTATCTGTCCATCATCTATCATCCATCTATCTGTCCATCCACCATCCATCATCCATCTATCTGTCCATCATCTATCATCCATCTATCCCGCCATCCAACATCTATCATCCATCTATCCCGCCATCCAACATCTATCATCCATCTATCTGTCCATCATCTATCATCCATCTATCCCGCCATCCAACATCTATCATCCATCTATCTGTCCATCCAACATCCATCATCCATCTATCCCACCATCCATCATCCATCTATCTGTCCATCCAACATCTATCATCCATCTATCTGTCCATCATCTATCATCCATCTATCCCGCCATCCAACATCTATCATCCATCTATCCCGCCATCCAACATCTATCATCCATCTATCCCGCCATCCAACATCTATCATCCATCTATCCCGCCATCCAACATCTATCATCCATCTATCTGTCCATCCAACATCTATCATCCATCTATCTGTCCATCCAACATCTATCATCCATCTATCTGTCCATCATCTATCATCCATCTATCCCGCCATCCAACATCTATCATCCATCTATCCCACCATCCAACATCTATCATCCATCTATCTGTCCATCCAACATCCATCATCCATCTATCTGTCCATCCAACATCCATCATCCATCTATCTGTCCATCCAACATCTATCATCCATCTATCTGTCCATCATCTATCATCCATCTATCTGTCCATCATCTATCATCCATCTATCTGTCCATCATCTATCATCCATCTATCTGTCCATCATCTATCATCCATCTATCTGTCCATCATCTATCATCCATCTATCCCGCCATCCAACATCCATCATCTATCATCCATCCATCTGTCCATCCAACCAACCACCCACTGTCAGTCCATCCAACCGCTCTCTATCCCTCCAACATCTATTATCCATCTATCTGTTCATCCAACCACCCATCCCCCATGTCAGTCCATCAATCCATCATCGTCCGGTACAATAAATCTATTGAACATCTCTCTAGCCATCCATCCAACATCTCTTTATCCATCTATTAATCTGTTCATCCATACAGGGCTGCAACTAACGATTATTTCTTATAATCGTTAGTTGGTCGATTATTGTTTCAATTAATCGGATAATGGCCTAAAAAATAAATAAAAAAATTGTATATTTTTAAATTTTTTTGGGGGCCAATTTGTTGTTGGGCAGATTACAAAACACAAATTGCCGCAAAAACACATTCCATGCTTTTCGGCAGCTTCTCCTTTGAAGTATATTGAACCAAAAAGAAAAATTGTGCATTTTTTGCGTTAAAAAAGTCCACGCCCCTTTCCAAATACGCAGCAGCTGAAAAATCCTGGATGTGAACGTGTCCCAAAGGAAAACATGGAGCCGAACTTAAATGTGTTCCTGCAAAAAGCACAAAAAAAAAAAAACAGAGGTGTGACCCGGCTTGAGAGGTTTGGTAACATAATAGGGGGGTAAAAAAAAAACGAAAAGTACAAAAAATAGCGAATAATCGCTACTGTAAGGGGTTCATTATTTTACTGTGGGACAGTGAGTGATATTTACAGTAGCCATTTGCTTTTTTGTACTATAATATACTGTATATAATATACTATTTTATTTTTTAACCCCATTATGTTACTGGCCGATTAATCGATTATAAAAATTGTAATCGATTAATTTCATAATCCATTAGTTGTTGTTTCGGCCCTACTTCCATTAATCCATCCATCTGTCATCCCATGCAATAATCTATCGCATCTCCATCCATCATCCCATCCATTAATGTGTCCATGTGTTATTCCACCCGTCACTCCATCCACCATCTCTCTCTATCCATCATGTCAGTCCACCCATCCATCCACCCATCCCTGGCAGTCCACCCATCCATCCCTCCCTGGCAGTCCACCCACCCACCATCTCTCTATCCATCATGTCAGTCCACCCATCCATCCATCCACCCATCCCTGGCAGTCCACCCATCCATCCCTCCCTGGCAGTCCACCCACCCACCATCTCTCTATCCATCATGTCAGTCCACCCACCCATCCATCCACCCATCCCTGGCAGTCCACCCATCCATCCCTCCCTGGCAGTCCACCCACCCACCATCTCTCTATGCATCATGTCAGTCCACCCATCCCTGGCAGTCCACCCACCCATCCCTGGCAGTCCACCCACCCACCATCTCTCTATGCATCATGTCAGTCCACCCATCCCTGGCAGTCCACCCACCCACCATCTCTCTATCCATCATGTCAGTCCACCCATCCATCCACCCATCCCTGGCAGTCCACCCATCCATCCCTCCCTGGCAGTCCACCCACCCACCATCTCTCTATCCATCATGTCAGTCCACCCATCCCTGGCAGTCCACCCATCCACCATCTCTCTATCCATCATGTCAGGCCACCCATCCATCCCTGGCAGTCCACCCACCCATCCCTGGCAGTCCACCCACCCACCATCTCTCTATCCATCATGTCAGTCCACCCATCCATCCCTGGCAGTCCACCCACCCATCCCTGGCAGTCCACCCACCCACCATCTCTCTATCCATCATGTCAGTCCACCCATCCCTGGCAGTCCACCCACCCACCATCTCTCTATGCATCATGTCAGTCCACCCATCCATCCACCCATCCCTGGCAGTCCACCCATCCATCCCTCCCTGGCAGTCCACCCACCCACCATCTCTCTATGCATCATGTCAGTCCACCCATCCATCCACCCATCCCTGGCAGTCCACCCATCCATCCCTCCCTGGCAGTCCACCCACCCACCATCTCTCTATCCATCATGTCAGTCCACCCATCCCTGGCAGTCTACCCATCCACCATCTCTCTATCCATCATGTCAGGCCACCCACCCATCCCTGGCAGTCCACCCACCCATCATCTCTCTATGCATCATGTCAGTCCACCCATCCCTGGCAGTCCACCCACCCACCATCTCTCTATCCATCATGTCAGTCCACCCATCCATCCATCCACCCATCCCTGGCAGTCCACCCACCCACCATCTCTCTATCCATCATGTCAGTCCACCCATCCATCCACCCATCCATCCCTGGCAGTCCACCCACCCACCATCTCTCTATCCATCATGTCAGTCCACCCATCCATCCCTGGCAGTCCATCCACCCATCCCTGGCAGTCCACCCACCCACCATCTCTCTATCCATCATGTCAGTCCACCCATCCATCCACCCATCCCTGGCAGTCCACCCACCCATCCCTGGCAGTCCACCCACCCACCCATCCCTGGCAGTCCACCCATCCATCCCTGGCAGTCCACCCAGCCAACATGTATCCATCCATTAATCTACCCATCCATCCGCCTGTCCAAAATATCCATCATGTATCCATACCTATCAGTCCATCTAACCATCCAACTATCTGCCCATGCATTTATCCATCAGTCTAACATCCATCAGTCACCCCATTTATCTGTCCACCCTAACCCCCTCCCCCCATCCAACATCTTTCCAATCATCTGTCTGTCTGCAGTATATACATATGGTGAATGAGTATTTGTTCTTGTAGAGGGACCGTTGGGTGACTCCCTCCACCATTGTAGGTGCCCCCCCCCCCCGAGCGTTCATGCCCCCAGGCAGAGGCCCACACAGCTGTTCTATGTAGAGAACACACGGCGCGTCATTCAAACAGAAAACAAGACAAACCAGAAAACAGAACGTTATAGACCAATCACAGAACAGAGACACGGAGGTGATCAACGCAACAAACTGCCTCTTTCCACATCATCTGTGGGGGGAATTATCAATATATGGAGACAGACGATTTCATGTCTTTATATATTTATGTATCCCTATAGATCTACAGCCCATTCGTAAAGATCAGGGGTCTCCAAACTGCAGCTTGAGGGCCAGATGTGGACCTTTGGCAGCCTTTATCCCGCCCTTGGGGCACTATTCCTCCCACTAATACGAGGCACTATTCCTCCCATTGACACCAACAATGGGGCACTATATCTTCCACCGATACCAATGATGGGATATTATTTCTCCTACCAATATGCACTACTCCTCTACCTTTCGACCACCAATCCTGAGGCCATATTTATTGCCACCGATGTCTGGCCCGGGACATTTTCTGCTCCTTGCTGGTCACAATCCGGCCCTCTTAAAGTCTCTTAAAGTCTGAACAATACACTGGTCCTTTGTTTGAAAAGTTTGGAGACCCCTGGTATAGATCTACAGCCCATTCGTAAAGATCTACAGCCCATTCGTAAAGATCTACATCCCATTCGTAAAGATCTACAGCCCATTCGTAAAGATCTACAGCCCATTCATAAAGTATTCACACCCATGTTACGTTGCTGTCTGATACTACAGATGTATAACCCACTTCACCTCCGGAAGGTTTTACACCCTTCATAACCAGGACTTTTTTTTTCTCTATTCAGCACTGTGTTAGTTTAACTGGTAATTGCTCGGTCATGCAACACCGTACCCAGATCACATTTATATCAATTTCTCCATAAAAACGTGTCCAAAATGTATTCTGCTCCCAGCACAGAGACCGGGGGCCCTGTACGATCGATCGGAACCCAGAACTTGTGATTCTAGGTGACCTGATCGCTGTGGCAGCCTCGGATCGGCTATCAGTAATCAGTCCCTGTGAAGCCAACCGCCATCTTTTCTCTCTAATTATTACTACTACTACTACATTATTATTACTATTTTTTTATTTTTTTACTTTTTTTTTCTCTGCAAGGGGAGAGAGATGCAATGTATCTCTCTCTCCCCTTGCAGAGAAAAAAAAAAAAAAAAGTGAAAAAAAAAAATAGTAATAATAAAGTAGTAATAATAATAATAATCATAATAATAATAACCACCACGAAAAAATAGGTTTGCTCTAGGTCAGTGCCAGGGCTAGTGTTTGGGTCAAGGTCAGGTTCAGTATTTAAGAATAAAAAAATAAATATAAAAAATAAATAAATGTGCACCATTATTTCTAGGCTGTACTATGGGTACAAACAACATACACATATGTGGTATCGCTGCGATCGTCAGGAGCAGGAGAATTTATTTTGGGTTGTTCTTTGGTGGAAGGTTATGGTAGTAGCAAGAAATGTACAACTAAATTGTAAAAAAAATGTATAATATTCATTTTTTTCCCTTTTTTTTACAATTCAGCTGTACATTTCTTGCTACTACCATAACCTTCCACCAAAGAACAACCCAAGATAAAAATTCTCCTGCTCCCGACAATTGCAGGGATACCACATATGTGTATTATGTTTGTACCCGTAGTACAGCCCAGAAACAATAGTGCGCATTTTGTTTTCATTTTTATAAAAAATACTGACGCTGACCCAAACACTAATCCTGGCACTGACGTAGATCAAACCTTTATCTAGGTAATTCTTTTGGAGATAGATAGAGAATATATTCTCTCTCATCTCTCCATCCATCAATTTTTTTACTATATGGGGCCAGTTTTCCATTAATGAAAAAATACATTTCAGGATATATTCATAATCATTTAGCACCAGATGAAAGCCCCAAAAAAATAAAATAAGTGGCATTTACCACCTGGATACACAAAGTAGTTGTGATGATTTGTAGACATGTGCATTCGTTTTCGTTAGAATGCATTTTCGTCCGAAAATCTGTTTTTTTCGTTATCGTATTAACAAACGATAACGAAAGTGCAAGAAACGAAAACCGAAAGATCCGACATAAAAAATGCTTTATTTTCGTTTTCGTTGCGGTAAAAATTCGATATAGAGAGATTCGACATCATAGGGAAAAGATTCGACATCATAGGGAAAAGATTCGACATCATAGGGAAAAGATTCGACATCATAGAGAAAAGATTCGACATCATAGAGAAAAGATTCGACATCAGAGAGAAAAGATTCGACATTATAGAGAAAAGATTCGACATTGTAGGGAAAAGATTCGACATCATAGGGAAAAGATTCGACATTGTAGGGAAAAGATTCAACACTATAGAAATAATAGATTCGACATTTCAGAGAATAGATTTATGAGACGTAAAGATTCGACGCTCCGTAGAATATTCTTTGATATACACCGTCAACCAAAAGGATTCGACGTTCCGTCAAATCTCTTCTTTTTTTTTTTGCCCATTCGACAGAAACCAAGTATTATTGGATTTTCGGACGAAAGCTATTCCCCAACGAAAAACTAAATAAATCAAAACGATTTTCGGGAGTAACTAAATAAATTTATTTCCCAAACGAAAACGAAAAAACGAAACGAAATATTCCAGTCTGCACATGTCTAATGATTTGTACAGTTTTACGAACACATGTCAAAGTTGCAAAATTGTGCTTAGGCATGAACATTCGTCTTACCCCTAAGCGGGAAAGGGGATCAAAGGAAAGAAAGGAAATCTCACATTGGCATAAGTATTCAGACCCTTTGCCACAAGGCTTGAAATTTAGTTCTAGCCCCTCTTGATTGGCGAGATGTTTCTACACTTTAATTGGAGTCCATCTGTGGTAAATTATGTTTATGGGTTGGACATGATGATTTGGAAAGACGCACACCCCATTATGAAAAGGCCAGCGCACAATCAGAGCAAAAAGCCATGGAGGTCAAAAGGACCTTACTTACAGAGCTCAGAGACAGGATCATTGGGAAGGTTCCCTAGATCATGGCGGCCTTCATAATTCTCAGATAGAAGACGCTTGGCACAACCAAGAGCTGGTCACTCGGCCAAACTGAGCGATCGGGAGAGAAGGGCCTTCATAAGAGAGGTGACCAAGAGCCCGATGGCTCCAGGGAACCTCCTTGTGTTACCAAAAGCTAAATGGCACCTCAGTGCACCTTACCGGTGGACTCGCGTCCCAGCACAATGGGCTGCGCACTTCCAGAAATGATACTTGCACCATTGTAATGGGTTCTGCATTAGGGAGTTTATTCAATTGGATGAGCTTCCTTACTGCAATGCACATTCATGTGCGGCATTAGTGTGAATGGGCCCCCAGTGTACAGTCATGGTAGTGATTTTTTTTTTTAAAGTGTATTTGTGCGTGTACTCGAGAGAGGAGCCGGACTGCAGGAGTTGGGAGTAGGCAGAGGCAATCTGCCATCCTTCTCCATGCCCCCAGGTGGCAATGGCGGGTGTGAGGGGGTCCTCCCACACAGCCCGTCCTACCTGCTCCACTTTGAAGCCCAACGGGGCAGAGGGACTCCCCTGTGAGGGAGTGAGAGGATGTAGCCCGCTCAGCCAGCCCTGTTAGTCCTTCGCCTCTCTTTTTTAGAGACCGCGGGGCCAAAGTGCGTGTTAACCCAATTTCGAGTGCGCCCAAGTGTGGGAGGGGGTGGGCGTACTAAGAGCAGGCTTACCTCGCATAGCACACCCACCGGGAGCCGGGCTGAGACCACCAAACTCAATTCACATGCAGCCGAGACCGGGATCCGAACCCTTGGCAACAGAGGTGAACGGCTTGTCAGCGCAGTGCCAATCGCGTTGGGCCACCGCAGCTCCTCGGTCAGCTTGTATTTGAAGCAGCAGATGAACTTCTACTTTTTTGGTTATTTTATTCTGTGATCCAAATAGGCGGGTTAGCCCATCAGCAGACACCCACACATTAATTCAGTGACCCTCTGGGGCGGGTTGGCCCATCAATAGACACACAATAATTCTGTGAACCATAGGGGGTGGATTGTCCCATCAATAGACAGGCACACACTATTCACTGAACCTCGGGGGTAAGTTGCCCCATCAATAGACAGGCACACACACACACACTCAGTGAATCTCGGAGGTGGACTGTCCCATCAATAGACAGGCACACACGCATTCATTTAGTGAACCTCTGGGGTGGACTGTCCCATCAGACACACCTTAATTCAGTGATCCTCTGGGCGGATTGGCCCATAAATAGACAGACACAGGCGTAGGATTTTCTTCCCAAACTCTGAGCAGACGCCTCCAGTATGTTCTTGACATTCAGAAAGTGGTTCCAAAAATAGTCTCCTGATGCTCCAAAAAGATCCCAAAATATAGAAGGCTCACCGTTATAAAGACACCGGATGGTGGGCCGGGGGGGGTCCATCTTCTGTTTTGTGACTCGCAGGGGAGACGAGGAAGAGAAAAAAACACTTAAGGTAAAAAAAAGTAAGAAAACAACCCCAAAAAAATGTGTTCCTCAATGGTCACCCGGTGGTCCCCTCAATAACACTTCCAGTCGTAGGGTGACAACATTCAACGCACCGTATCTAGGGAGGATGACGTGATCCTAGAACAGACCTTCTCCCTTCAGATATTCTTCCGATTGTGTGGGAAGGGGGGGGGGGTGGTAATGTTCCTCCAATAGAAATGGGGGGGGGGGTAGTACAGATTTATTTACCATTTTATTGTTGAGGGAACAAATAAGGGATCACAATGAGAATTATTAATGATAGGTGTGTCTGGGATGTAAAGGTCTAAATCAAAGCAATCCACAGACAAGATACCCAGCCAATCAGAATAAGGAAACAGTCAGAGTACCCCCCCCCCCCTCCCCCATTGTCCATCATGCGGCACATGGAAGGGGAGAGTCAGCTGGACATTCCTCAGCACAGCTGTCCGGAGAGTCCCTTCCGGGTGTGGAGACCCTCCATTCCTCCGTCTGTCAGCTGTGACCCCCCCCTCCCCTCCCTGGCCTCAAACACCGGCCCACCTGCCACATTCCAGGCCGGGGACAAGACTGGAGTCCAGGCCTAGAGATGTGGAGGGACTCCGCTGGGTCAAGGATGACGGTCGTATCAGAGGGCATTCTACGGGACAAAAATATGAGAACAGGAAAATTTCCCCTCAACCAAGCCCACTTAACTAAAGCCCCCCCCCCCCCCCCGAAACAAAATGGTTCAACCTCAACCATACCCTTCAAACAATCCCCTTAAAAACTAAATCATTTAACCTCAATCAAATCCCTCGACCATAAATCCCTCACCCAAAAGGGATAATAGTGGCAACGTCCAATTTCTCCCAATAAAATGGTGGCCAGGAACATCATACAATCCACCCTCCAAGCTGGCCATACCCCCCCCCCCCCCCATACAATCCCACCTTGAAGCTGGACATACCTCCCCCATACAATCCACCCTCCAAGCTGGCCATAACCCCCCCCCCCATACAATCCACCCTCCAAGCTGGCCATAACCCCCCCCCCCCCATACAATCCACCCTCCAAGCTGGCCATACCCCCCCCCCCCCATACAATCCCACCTTGAAGCTGGCCATACCTCCCCCATACAATCCACCCTCCAAGCTGGCCATAACCCCCCCCCCATACAATCCACCCTCCAAGCTGGCCATAACCCCCCCCCCCATACAATCTACCCTTCAAGCTGGCCATACCCCCCCCCATACAATCCCACCTTGAAGCTGGCCATACCTCCCCCATACAATCCACCCTCCAAGCTGGCCATAACCCCCCCCCCCCCCGCATACAATCCAACCTCCAAGCTGGCCATACCCCCCCCGCATACAATCCAACCTCCAAGCTGGCCATACCTCCCCAATACAATGCACCCTCCAAGCTGGCCATAACCCCCCCCCCCATACAATCCACCCTCCAAGCTGGCCATACCCCCCCCCATACAATCTACCCTTCAAGCTGGCCATCCCCCCCCCCCCATACAATCCCACCTTGAAGCTGGCCATACCTCCCCCATACAATCCACCCTCCAAGCTGACCATACCCCCCCCCCCCCGCATACAATCCACCCTCCAAGCTGGCCATACCCCCCCCGCATACAATCCACCCTCCAAGCTGGCCATAACCCCCCCCCCCCGCATACAATCCAACCTCCAAGCTGGCCATACCTCCCCAATACAATCCACCCTCCAAGCTGGCCATAACCCCCCCGCATACAATCCACCCTCCAAGCTAGCCATACCCCCCCCCCCCATACAAATCTCATATAGGCTGATCATGATTGTACAATCACCTATAAACCAATAAGCCATACCACACTTACCTAGAAGCTGACCAAACCCCCAACAATTGCCTATAAAAAAAAAAAATGGCCATAACCTAAAATTGTACAAATTCCTATAAAAATGGCCAAATCCTCTACAATCCCATTGCATGTTACATCTACATCCCATGTAATGAAAGGCTCTGCCTGGTTGGATACATATGAATACGTGGTGTAGGTTTTGGTAAATCGAATGGTGTCCATACACAGCACGATTTTATATACAATCAGATAGTCTGGGAGAAAAACCCAATCCGAAGTTATAAACGATCGTTATTGCACCATGCGTTTACCCGTCATATCGATCATCGACCTTTGCTAGGTTTTCCCATCCAGACCAACCAAAGGAATTTCAATGCAATCGATCGGCTTTTCCTCAGAGTCTGTCTTTTGAACAACTCAAACATTCGATCCCAATTGTCCAATTCTGAGAAGAATCGTTTGGTGAGATTGTTCCATGTATGGCCTCCATGAGGGAGATTGTACAATGAGATTGTGTGATATCTGGTGATAGAGGGAGGGCACCGCCCCCCGCTCTACCCCCCAGTGTCTCCGTCCAATCAGAAGGACACGGATTCCTGACTAATGTTTAGAGAAGTTCTCACGCCAGCCTGAGCCCCCCCCCCTCTGACTGCTGGATGAGGGGGGGGTGAGATGGGGGGGGGCGAGAGCTCGGGGCCACACAGTACAGCAGAATCTCACGGCTTCCAGAAAAAAGAGAAAGTGTGATGTGAGTCAGAGGAGGTGACACCGGTATGACGAGCCGGTATGACCGGTTCTCCCGCCATCACCCTCACCTTGTCACCCAAGATATCCGCTGCCCCGGGGGCCGATATGGACAACGGTGTCACCTTCTCACAACAATCCGATCTCACACCCGCCGCCGGGGACACCCGCCCCATAGAGGGGTCACCGATCGGAATGTAACATTGTCACACCGGCACCTTCATACAGAAAATGTAGCAACTTTGTTACAATATTAAAATATATATCTCACAAAAGTATCTTTTCACGCGACAACACCGAAGAAATTACACTTTGTATCTCCAATGTTGTGTAGTGAGTGTACATGGGGGGAGGGGCGTACACAGGGGGAGGGGTCTTTGTATCTCCAATGTTGTGTAGTGAGTGTACATGGAGGGGAGGGACGTACACAGGGGGGAGGGGTCTTTGTATCTCCAATGTTGTGTAGTGAGTGTACATGGGGGGAGGGGCGTACACAGGGGGGAGGGGTCTTTGTATCTCCAATGTTGTGTAGTGAGTGTACATGGGGGGGGGGGGGCGTACACAGGGGGAGGGGTCTTTGTATCTCCAATGTTGTGTAGTGAGTGTACATGGGGGGGGGGGGGGGGGCGTACACAGGGGGAGGGGTCTTTGTATCTCAATGTTGTGTAGTGAGTGAGTGTACAATGTTGGGGGAGGGGGGTGTAGTGAGTGAGTGTACATGGGGGGGAGGGGTGTACATGGGGGAGGGGGGTCTTTGTATCTCCAATGTTGTGTAGTGAGTGGGGGGGGAGGGGGTACATGGGGGAGGGGGGGGAGGGGTGTACATGGGGGGGGGGGGGGGGGGGGGGAGGGGGGTCTTTGTATCTCCAATGTTGTGTAGTGAGTGAGTGTACATGGGGGGAGGGGTGTACATGGGGGAGGGGGGGTCTTTGTATCTCCAATGTTGTGTAGTGAGTGTAATGGGGAGGGGGGGGGTTGTGTAGTGGGGCGGGGGGGGGCGGGGGAGTGGGGGTACATGGGGGGGAGGGGGGGGGGGGGGGGGGGGGTCTTTGTATCTCCAATGTTGTGTAGTGAGTGTACATGGGGGGGGGGGGCGTACACAGGGGGAGGGGTCTTTGTATCTCCAATGTTGTGTAGTGAGTGAGTGTACATGGGGGGGAGGGGTGTACATGGGGGAGGGGGGTCTTTGTATCTCCAATGTTGTGTAGTGAGTGTACATGGGGGGGGGGGGCGTACACAGAAAATTTCCAAATTGGGGAGGGGTCTTTGTATCTCCAATGTTGTGTAGTGAGTGTACAGCTTGTTTAATGAATAACTCACACAGCCATCAGTGTCTGAACCGCTGGCAACAAAAGTGAGGACACCCCCAAGTGAAAATTTCCAAATTGGGGCCCAAAGTCTCAATATTTTGTGTGGCCGCCATTATTTTTAACCCTCTTGGGCATGGAGGTCACCAGAGCTTCACAGGTTGCCACTGGAGTCTCTTCCCCTCCATGATGTCATCACAGAGCTGGTGGATGTTGGAGACCTTGCGCTCCTCCCCCTCCCCCCCCCTCCCCCACAGATCAGTAGGGTTTAGGTCTGGGGACGCTTGGCCAGGCCATCACCTTTACCCTCAGCTTCTTTAACAAGGCAGTGGCTGTCTTGGAGGTGTGTTTAGGGTGGTTATGTTGGAATACTACCCTGCGCCCCAGTCTCTGAAGGGAGGGGGTCATGTTGGAATACTACCCTGCGCCCCAGTCTCTGAAGGGAGGGGGTCATGTTGGAATACTACCCTGCAGCCCAGTCTCTGAAGGGAGGGGGTCATGTTGGAATACTACCCTGCAGCCCAGTCTCTGAAGGGAGGGGGTCATGTTGGAATACTACCCTGCAGCCCAGTCTCTGAAGGGAGGGGGTCATGTTGGAATACTACCCTGCGCCCCAGTCTCTGAAGGGAGGGGGGTCATGTTGGAATACTACCCTGCGCCCCAGTCTCTGAAGGGAGGGGGGTCATGTTGGAATACTACCCTGCGCCCCAGTCTCTGAAGGGAGGGGGTCATGTTGGAATACTACCCTGCGCCCCAGTCTCTGAAGGGAGGGGGTCATGTTGGAATACTACCCTGCGCCCCAGTCTCTGAAGGGAGGGGGGTCATGTTGGAATACTACCCTGCGGCCCAGTCTCTGAAGGGAGGGGGTCATGTTGGAATACTACCCTGCGCCCAGTCTCTGAAGGGAGGGGGTCATGTTGGAATACTACCCTGCAGCCCAGTCTCTGAAGGGAGGGGGTCATGTTGGAATACTACCCTGCGCCCCAGTCTCTGAAGGGAGGGGGTCATGTTGGAATACTACCCTGCAGCCCAGTCTCTGAAGGGAGGGGGTCATGTTGGATATACCTACCCTGCCCAGTCTCTGAAGGGAGGGGGTCATGTTGGAATACTACCCTGCGCCCCAGTCTCTGAAGGGAGGGGGTCATGTTGGAATACTACCCTGCGCCCCAGTCTCTGAAGGGAGGGGGTCATGTTGGAATACTACCCTGCGGCCCAGTCTCTGAAGGGAGGGGGGTCATGTTGGAATACTACCCTGCGGCCCAGTCTCTGAAGGGAGGGGGTCATGCTCTGCTTCAGTAGGTCACAGTACATGTCGGCATTCATGGTCCCCTCAATGATCTGTAGCCCCCCAGTGCCGGCAGCACTCATGCAGCCCTAAACCATGACACTCCCCCCACCATGCCTGACTGTAGGGAAGACCCCCTTGTCTTTGTCCTCCTCACCTGGTCCCCTCCCCCACACACGCCTGACACAATCTGACACCAAATACATTTATCTCGGTCTCATCAGACCCCAGGACGCGGTTCCAGTAGTCCCTGTCCTTAGTCTGCTTGTCTTCAGCAAACTGTTTGCGGCTCTTTCTTGTGCATCATCTTTAGAAGAGACTTCCTTCTGGGGACCAATTTGATGCAGTGTGCGGCGTATGGTCTGAGCACAGACAGGCTGACCCCTCCCCCAGCAATGCCGGCAGCACTCATACGTCTATTTCCCATAGACAACCTCTGGATATGACGCTGATCACGTGACCTCAATTTCTTTGGTGGACCATGGCGAGGCGGGAGGGGGGGGGGGGACCCGTCCTGTTATACCGCTGGGTGGTCCCGCCCCCCGTGCTGCCGATCAGTTTCAGGGTCTTGGCGATCTTCATGTAGAGACACAATACTTTATATCCGATCCTCAGAGAGTTCTTTGCCACGAGGGGCCATGTTGTCCTTCCAGTGACCAGTATGAGAGAGTGAGAGCGATAACACCAAATTTATCACACCTGCTCCCCATTCACACCTGAGACCTTGTCACACTAACGAGTCACATGACACCGGGGAGGGAAAATGGCTAATTGGGCCCCAATTTGGATATTTTCAAATAGGATCTGCTAGTGACAGCTTGGTGCCAGACACCACAGCACACCTCCAGAGGTTTAGAGTCCATTGATGGAGTCAGGGCTGTTTTGATGGCAAATGAGGGACCTATTCATGGTTATTAGGTGGGTGGTCACGTTATGGTAGGTGATCACTGCACATCGCCAGCACTTTTAGGGTTACCTGCCCATTAAATTTCCCGATATCCGACCAATGAGAGACCATCAGCAGCAAGAAGTCATGACTTCATTCATGGATTCCACAAGATCTGGGGGCCCCGATCCCCCGCTACATACCCACAGACTTCCATGGGAGGTTGGTGGCCATGTGGGGTAATGGTAAATGGTGCAGTTTGGGGCACCCCCCCCCCTTTCTTGTAGCCCCCGTTCCTCTCTCACCATCTCTTCCTAGACTTCCCGATCGTCAGAACTGGTAAAACAAGTTCTTTTACAAGCCGAGAACTGACATCAAACAGAAGCTTTTAGCACTGCATAGCGATCGGCACTCGGCCACCGTTTACCACCAATGTAAGGGACATTCTTCTCACTGATCACCAATGTAAGGGACATTCTTCCCACTGATCACCAATGTAAGGGACATTCTTCTCCCACTGATCACCAATGTAAGGAATATTCTTCTCACTGATCAACCAATGTAAGGGACATTCTTCTCACTGATCACCAATGTAAGGGACATTCTTCTCACTGATCACCAATGTAAGGGACATTCTTCCCACTGATCACCAATGTAAGGGACATTCTTCTCACTGATCACCAATGTAAGGGACATTCTTCTCACTGATCACCAATGTAAGGGACATTCTTCCCACTGATCACCAATGTAAGGGACATTCTTCCCACTGATCACCAATGTAAGGGACATTCTTCCCACTGATCACCAATGTAAGGGACATTCTTCCCACTGATCACCAATGTAAGGGACATTCTTCCCACTGATCACCAATGTAAGGGACATTCTTCCCACTGATCACCAATGTAAGGGACATTCTTCCCACTGATCACCAATGTAAGGGACATTCTTCTCACTGATCACCAATGTAAGGAACATTCTTCCCACTGATCACCAATGTAAGGGACATTCTTCTCACTGATCACACAATGTAAGGGACATTCTTCTCACTGATCACCAATGTAAGGGACATTCTTCCCACTGATCACCAATGTAAGGGACATTCTTCCCACTGATCACCAATGTAAGGGACATTCTTCTCACTGATCACCAATGTAAGGGACATTCTTCCCACTGATCACCAATGTAAGGGACATTCTTCCCACTGATCACCAATGTAAGGGGCATTCTTCTCACTGATCACCAATGTAAGGGACATTCTTCTCACTGATCTCCAATGTAAGGGATTCTTCTCATTATCTTTTCTTCCCACTGATCACCAATGTAAGGGACATTCTTCTCACTGATCACCAATGTAAGGGACATTCTTCCCACTGATCACCAATGTAAGGGACATTCTTCTCACTGATCACCAATGTAAGGGACATTCTTCTCACTGATCACCAATGTAAGGAACATTCTTCTCACTGATCACCAATGTAAGGGACATTCTTCCTACTGATCACCAATGTAAGGGACATTCTTCTCACTGATCACCAATGTAATTATAATGTTATAGTGTAATATATATTAATGTAATAACAGAAATCCGATGAATGAAAGGGGCGGGGCCAGTCATACTAGAGAGGGTTAGATGATGCTGGGCGTCCTCCAGCCAGGACAGGGGATGCAGCTTCTAATGCACATTGTGAGCAGCTCTCAGTGTGCAGCGAGATCAGAGGAAGACGTTGCAGTCCAGGAGAGGGGGGGGGGGGGGGGGCGGTAAAGCTCTGCTGGTTGGATGGGAAGGCGGAGTCGGGATGTAATAATTACAGAGCCGCACTCGTCTGTCTTTATATATCTGCCTGAGATCAGCTGTAATCACCTTCTATGAGAAGATCTCTGCATGGAGGCACAGAGCAGAGTAATGATATCACAATGTACCCGGGGGGGGGGGGGGGGGGGGGATTAGACTGAAATATTAATCCAGAGAGCGGAGCAAACTCATCACATCTTCTTACACAATCCACCGACCACCTCATACAGGCATGTGGGGGGAGGGGACACACAGATCTATGGGGGTCATAACCGGGTATGTGGGGGGTGGTAACACACAGATATAGGGGGGGGGGGTTGTTATCCATGGGTACGTGGGGGGGGTAACACACACGGGTATGTGGTGGGGGGGGGGGTGGTAACATATATGGGGGTCATACATGGGTATGTGGGGGGGGTGGCAACATATATGGGGGTCTTACATGGATATGTGGGGGATGGTAAACACAGATATATGGGGGTCATATACGGGTATGTGGGGGGTAAACACACAGATATGGGGGTCATATACGGGTATGTGGTGGGGGGGGGGGGTAACACACAGATATATGGGGGTCATATATGGGTATGTGGGGGGGTAACAGATATATGGGGGTCATCACACAGATATATGGGGGTCATCACACGGGTATGTGGGGGGGGTAACAGATATATGGGGGTCATACACGGGTATGTGGGGGGGTAACAGATATATGGGGGTCATACACGGGTATGTGGGGGGGTAACAGATATATGGGGGTCATACACGGGTATGTGGGGGTCATATACGGGTTATGGGGGGGGGGGTAACAGATATATGGGGGGGGGTCATACACGGGTATGTGGGGGGTAACAGATATATGGGGGTCATACACGGGTATGGGGGGGGGTAACACAGATATATGGGGGTCATACACAGGTATGTGGGGGGTAACACACAGATATATGGGGGTCATACACAGGTATGTGGGGGGTAACACACAGATATATGGGGGGTCATACACGGGTATGTGGGGGGTAACAGATATATGGGGGTCATACACGGGTATGTGGGGGGTAACACAGATATATGGGGGTCATACACAGGTATGTGGGGGGTAAACACAGATATATTGGGGGTCATACACGGGTATGTGGGGGGTAACACACAGATATATGGGGGTCATACACAGGTATGTGGGGGGTAACACACAGATATATGGGGGTCATACACGGGTATGGTGGGGGGTAACACACAGATATATGGGGGTCATACACGGGTTGGGGGGGTAACACACAGATATATGGGGGTCATATACGGGTATTTGGGGGGTAACACACATATATATGGGGGTCATATACGGGTATTTGGGGGGGAACACACAGATATATGGGGGTCATACACGGGTATGTGGGGGGTAACACACAGATATATGGGGGTCATACACGGGTATGTGGGGGGTAACACACAGATATATGGGGGGGTAACACACAGATATATGGGGGTCATATACGGGTATTTGGGGGGTAACACACAGATATATGGGGGGTAACACACAGATATATGGGGGTCATATACGGGTATTTGGGGGGTAACACACAGATATATATGGGGGTCATACACGGGTATGTGGGGGGTAACACAGATATATGGGGGTCATACACGGGTATTTGGGGGGTAACACACAGATATATGGGGGTCATATACGGGTATTTGGGGGGTAACACACAGATATATGGGGGTCATATACGGGTATTTGGGGGGTAACACACAGATATATGGGGCCCCAATCGCCCGATGAATTCTAACACACAAAACACATCAATGACACTACAAATAAAGGCCTGAAAAGCTTCACTTTGAGCTCCAGTCCGTCGCTAGGCTTAAATTATATCATCAGTCTGCTGCAGGCAGGGGAAGCCTTTCCTCAGTCTCCTCGCCCCCAGTAATCAGACTGTACATTATATAAACTTGTAGCAAAACAAGAGGCTGCTTCAGGGGCTGATCTGTGTCAGAAATTTGTGAACACAGACAAATGGCTAGGGGAACCTGCTACAGCCTCCGAAGCTCCCTAAATAAATCTGATCCATATTTGTACGTCTGCCAATCGCACGTCTCGTAACCCCGGGAACCGGGCTGCAGCGAGCGCCATCCTAGCCTGGATCTCCCGCTGTGTTTTCTACAACCGATGGGACCATCCTTACAGAGTATCAATGCGATCCTTGCAAGACCCACGTATGTTGTATTGTATGAAGAGCGACGTATGTTGTATTGTATGTTGTATTGTATGAAGAGCGACGTATGTTGTATTGTATGTTGTATTGTATGAAGAGCGACGTATGTTGTATTGTATGAAGAGCGACGTATGTTGTATTGTATGTTGTATTGTATGTTGTATTGTATGTTGTATTGTATGTTGTATTGTATGTTGTATTGTATGTTGTATTGTATGTTGTATTGTATGTTGTATTGTATGTTGTATTGTATGTTGTATTGTATGTTGTATTGTATGTTGTATTGTATGTGCTTCTTCTGCGTTTTAAAAAACCAATAGAAAAAAAATAGATGAAATAAATATATAATTATCTATCCCATATGTGATGTCAATATACTATCCCTGTATGCAGTGGGAAAAGAAAAGAACGGAGGAGAAGAGAAGGCAGGGGGGAGAAGAGAACGGAGGAGAAGAGAAGGCAGGGGGAAGAAGAGAACGGAGGAGAAGAGAAGGCAGGGGGGAGAAGAGAACGGAGGAGAAGAGAAGGCAGGGGGAAGAAAAGAACGGAGGAAGAAGAGAGGCAGGGGGAAGAAAAGAACGGAGGAGAAGAGAAGGCAGGGGGAAGAAAAGAACGGAGGAGAAGAGAAGGCAGGGGGAAGAAAAGAACGGAGGAGAAGAGAAGGCAGGGGGAAGAAAAGAACGGAGGAGAAGAGAAGGCAGGGGGAAGAAAAGAACGGAGGAGAAGAGAAGGCAGGGGGAAGAAAAGAACGGAGGAGAAGAGAAGGCAGGGGGAAGAAAAGAACGGAGGAGAAGAGAAGGCAGGGGGAAGAAAAGAACGGAGGAGAAGAGAAGGCAGGGGGAAGGAAGAAAAGAACGGAGGAGAAGAGAAGGCAGGGGGAAGAAAAAGAAAGGAGAGAGAAGGCAGGGGAAGAAAGAAAGAAAAAGGAGAAAGAGAAGGCAGGGGGAAGAAAAAGAAAAAAAAAAGGAGGAAGGAGGAGGGGGAAGAGGAAGAGAAAGAAGGCAGGGGGAAGAAAAGAACGGAGGAGAAGAGAAGGCAGGGGAAGAAAAGAACGGAGGAGAAGAGAAGGCAGGGGGAAGAAAAGAAAGGAGAAGAGAAGGCAGGGGGAAGAAAAAAAAAGGAGAAGAGAAGGCAGGGGAAGAAGAAAAAAGAAGAAGAGAAGAGAAGGCAGGGATAGAAAAGAACGGAGGAGAAGAAGGCAGGGGAAGAAAAGAACGGAGAGAGAGAAGGCAGGGGAAGGAAAAGAACGGAGGAGAAGAGAAGGCAGGGGGAAGAAAAGAACGGAGGAGAAGAGAAGGCAGGGGAAGAAAAGAAAGGAGAAGAGAAGGCAGGGGGAGAAAAGAAAGGAGAAGAGAAGGCAGGGGGAAGAAAAGAACGGAGAAGAGAAGGCAGGGGAAGAAAAGAAAGGAGAAGAGAAGGCAGGGGAAGAAAAGAAGAGAAGGCAGGGGGAAGAAAAGAACGGAGAAGAGAAGGCAGGGGGAAGAAAAGGAAAGGAGAAGAAAAGAAGAGGAAAGAAAGAAGGCAGGGGAAGAAAAGAAAGGAAGGAAAAGAAGGCAGGGGGAAGAAAAGAAAGGAGAAGAGAAGGCAGGGGGAAGAAAAGAAAAGGAGAAGAGAAGGCAGGGGAAGAAAAGAAAAGGAGAAGAAGAGAAGGCAGGGGAAGAAAAGAACGGAGAAGAGAAGGCAGGGGGAAGAAAAGAAAGGAGAAGAGAAGGCAGGGGGAAGAAAGAAAGAGAGAAGAGAAGGCAGGGGAAGAAAAGAACGGAGAAGAGAAGGCAGGGGAAGAAAAGAACGGAGAAGAGAAGGCAGGGGGAAGAAAAGAACGGAGAAGAGAAGGCAGGGGAAGAAAAGAACGGAGAAGAGAAGGCAGGGGAAGAAAAGAAGAGAAGGCAGGGGGAAGAAAAGAACGGAGAAGAGAAGGCAGGGGGAAGAAAAGAAAGGAGAAAAGAAGGCAGGGGGAAGAAAAGAAAGGAGAAGAGAAGGCAGGGGGAAGAAAAGAAAAGGAGAAGAGAAGGCAGGGGAAGAAAAGAAAAGGAGAAGAGAAGGCAGGGGAAGAAAAGAACGGAGAAGAGAAGGCAGGGGAAGAAAAGAACGGAGAAGAGAAGGCAGGGGGAAGAAAAGAACGGAGAAGAGAAGGCAGGGGAAGAAAAGAAGAGAAGGCAGGGGGAAGAAAAGAACGGAGAAGAGAAGGCAGGGGGAAGAAAAGAACGGAGAAGAGAAGGCAGGGGGAAGAAAAGAACGGAGAAGAGAAGGCAGGGGGAAGAAAAGAACGGAGAAGAGAAGGCAGGGGGAAGAAAAGAACGGAGAAGAGAAGGCAGGGGGAAGAAAAGAAGAGAAGGCAGGGGAAGAAAAGAAAGGAGAAGAGAAGGCAGGGGGAAGAAAAGAAGAGAAGGCAAAGAAAAAGATGCAAAAAGGAGAAAAGGAAGGCAGGGAAGAGAAAGGAGAAGACAGACAAAGACCAGAAAAGACGACATGATGAGTAGAAGAAGAAGAAAAGACATTAAAAAGAGAAGACAAGAAGTGAAAGAGAAAATAAAAAGTAGAAGGAAGAAGAAGACACGGAGGAATGAGGAGAACAGAAGACGGGGAGAAGAAATGATGAAGAGAAGAAAAAGGCAGGGGGAAGAAAAGAACGGAGGAGAAGAGAAGGCAGGGGGAAGAAAAGAACGGAGGAGAAGAGAAGGCAGGGGGAAGAAAAGAACGGAGGAGAAGAGAAGGCAGGGGGAAGAAAAGAACGGAGGAGAAGAGAAGGCAGGGGGAAGAAAAGAACGGGAGGAGAAGAGAAGGCAGGGGGAAGAAAAAAGAACAGGAGGAGAAGAGAAGGCAGGGGGAAGAAAAGAACGGAGGAGAAGAGAAGGCAGGGGGAAGAAAAGAACGGAGGGAGAAGAGAAGGCAGGGGGAAGAAAAGAACGGAGGAGAAGAGAAGGCAGGGGGAAGAAAAGAACGGAGGAGAAGAGAAGGCAGGGGGAAGAAAAGAACGGAGGGGAAAGGAGAAGAGAAGGCAGGGGGAAGAAAAGAACGGAGGAGAAGAGAAGGCAGGGGGAAGAAAAGAACGGAGGAGAAGAGAAGGCAGGGGGAAGAAAAGAACGGAGGAGAAGAGAAGGCAGGGGGAAGAAAAGAACGGAGAAGAGAAGGCAGGGGAAGAAAAGAAAGGAGAAGAGAAGGCAGGGGGAAGAAAAGAACGGAGAAGAGAAGGCAGGGGGAAGAAAAGAAAGGAGAAGAGAAGGCAGGGGGAAGAAAAGAACGGAGAAGAAAAGGCAGGGAAGAAAAGAAGCAGGGGAAGAAAAGAACGGAGAAGAGAAGGCAGGGGGAAGAAAAGAAAGGAGAAGAGAAGGCAGGGGGAAGAAAAGAAAGGAGAAGAGAAGGCAGGGGGAAGAAAAGAAAGGAGAAGAGAAGGCAGGGGGAAGAAAAGAAAGGAGAAGAGAAGGCAGGGGAAGAAAAGAACGGAGAAGAGAAGGCAGGGGGAAGAAAAGAACGGAGAAGAGAAGGCAGGGGAAGAAAAGAAGAGAAGGCAGGGGGAAGAAAAGAACGGAGAAGAGAAGGCAGGGGGAAGAAAAGAACGGAGAAGAGAAGGCAGGGGGAAGAAAGAACGGAGAAGAGAAGGCAGGGGAAGAAAAAGAACGGAGAAGAGAAGGAGGCAGGGGGAAGAAAAGAACGGAGAAGAGAGAAGGCAGGGGGAAGAAAAGAACGGAGAAGAAGAAGGCAGGGGGAAGAAAAGAAGGAGAGAAGAAGGCAGGGGGAAGAAAAGAACGGAGAAGAGAAGGCAGGGAAGAAAAGAACGGAGAAGAGAAGGCAGGGGGAAGAAAAGAACGGAGAAGAGAAGGCAGGGGAAGAAAAGAAGAGAAGGCAGGGGGAAGAAAAGAACGGAGAAGAGAAGGCAAGGGGAAGAAAAGAACGGAGAAGAGAAGGCAGGGGGAAGAAAAGAACGGAGAAGAGAAGGCAGGGGAAGAAAAGAAGAGAAGGCAGGGGGAAGAAAAGAACGGAGAAGAGAAGGCAAGGGGAAGAAAAGAACGGAGAAGAGAAGGCAGGGGGAAGAAAAGAACGGAGAAGAGAAGGCAGGGGAAGAAAAGAAAGGAGAAGAGAAGGCAGGGGAAGAGAAAGGAAAGAAGAGAGAGAAAGAAGGCAGGGGGAGAAAAGAAAGGAGAAGAGAAGGCAGGGGAAGAAAAGAAAGGAGAAGAGAAGGCAGGGGAAGAAAAGAAAGGAGAAGAGAAGGCAGGGGAAGAAAAGAAAGGAGAAGAGAAGGCAGGGGGAAGAAAAGAAAGGAGAAGAGAAGGCAGGGGGAAGAAAAGAACGGAGAAGAGAAGGCAGGGGGAAGAAAAGAACGGAGAAGAGAAGGCAGGGGGAAGAAAAGAAGAGAAGGCAAAGAAAAAGATGCAAAAAGGAGAAAAGGAAGGCAGGGAAGAGAAAGGAGAAGACAGACAAAGACCAGAAAAGACGACATGATGAGTAGAAGAAGAAGAAGAAAAGACATTAAAAAGAGAAGACAAGAAGTGAAAGAGAAAATAAAAAGTAGAAGGAAGAAGAAGACACGGAGGAATGAGGAGAACAGAAGACGGGGAGAAGAAATGATGAAGAGAAGAAAAAGTAGAAGAGAAAGAAAAAGGAGAAACGACTGAAAAGCATGAACTGGTCTCGCGTTCTCAGTGTATAATAAAGTCAGGACTCCCATTTTCTAGTTCCTTCCTCGGAGTCCAGTGTTTGTAAACATTGTGCGGTGAAATGTTGGGGTACACAAAGTATAAAGGAGGAGAACCCTTTTCTTGCTCTTGTGATCGGGAAGGTTTGGAAGGATTTCCCGGCTCTCATACAATATATACTTGTCCTGGGGCAGTGTGATCTCCCATCCCCAGCGGGGACCACAGTCCCTATTCAGGCTCCTGTGGCCCCCCCCCCCCCCCCCCCATTCAGGCTCCTGCGGGCCCTCCCCCCCATTCAGGGCCCCATAAAGAAGAGAAAAGGTTGGAGGAGAACGGTTGCTGGTTATTATTACACCGATCGCACACCATTCATTACCATAACACAGCAGCGCAGTGCCGGCCGGAGCCGGGGGAACCTGTTGCCATGGGAACGGCGAGCGCAGGCTTCAGGCCCACGTAAGAGGCAGTGCGGCTAATAATAGGGAGAGAGGCGGTAACAGGTAATTAGATTGTATCTGATTCCGCAAAAAAGACAAAGAGGATGGAGAGCGGCGGGTGTGGGTGGGGGGGGGGGGGCGCAGGATGTAAAACGTTCAATAGAACAATCCCGGAGAGGGGGGGGGGATCACCTTACACCCCGGATATGAGAGGGGGAGGGGGAAGGGAGGATACAGTAATCAGAGAATTATCTTTCTGGGAAAATGCCGGAAGAAGCAGATACAAATGGGATTGGTGACCCCAGACAGCAATCGGCCCCTGGGGGCCACAACAAGGCCCGGCATCCACAGTTTTACCAATCAGAGGACTGAGCGTCCGATCTAAACACTCGGCGCGCTGCAAAGCCAGGCAGGTAACAGGCGGAGTTCCCAGTTCAGTCATTTCCTGGGTCACCTCTCCTCCCATTGGATGGAGGAGATCTCCATGTAAATCACCAGTCTGGCTGAACAGAGTAAGAAAAACCTCCAGCAGTGTCCACCACTAACTGGGGCTAAAGTGGACCAATCAGGACAGGAACATGAGGGCAGACATTGCAGACTTTTTTCAAGGGTGCCGCCCCCGGGGCCATCATCGTCATCCACTCTTCACCGATTGGCAAGTCGCTGATTGGGGGGGGGGGGGGGAGCGTGCAATCTTAGAGAATGGTCAGGGGACGGGGATACACAGGCCGGCTCCAGGCACTGAAGATGGCGGCCTGGAGCTTCCAAACCAATCAACATTGACAGCCCCTCCTTTAAATATAGGCCCTGCCTCTCAGGGACAGACCCCTCTGTTTCAGATACAGGCCCCGCCTCTCAGGGACAGACCCCTCTGTTTCAGATACAGGCCCCGCCTCTCAGGGACAGACCCCTCCGTTTCAGATACAGGCCCCGCCTCTCAGAGACAGACCCCTCCGTTTCAGATACAGGCGCCGCCTCTCAGGGACAGACCCCTCTGTTTCAGATACAGGCGCCGCCTCTCAGGGACAGACCCCTCTGTTTCAGATACAGACCCCCGCTTCTCAGGGACAGACCCCTCTGTTTCAGATACAGGCCCCGCCTCTCAGGGACAGACCCCTCTGTTTCAGATACAGGCGCCGCCTCTCAGGGACAGACCCCTCTGTTTCAGATACAGGCGCCGCCTCTCAGGGACAGACCCCTCTGTTTCAGATACAGGCCCCGCCTCTCAGGGACAGACCCCTCTGTTTCAGATACAGGCCCCCGCCTATTAGACAGGCCCCTCCCTCCTTTAGCTACAGGCCCCACCCCTCCGATGCAGACATGAAACGTTCCCCACACGTCGGTGACAACCCAGACATACAAAAACACCAAAACAAATCAGTTCAGAAATGAAGTTCTGTGTAATAGAATGGAAGGACGCAGGAAAAATGTATTGAACACAAGAAGAAAGGGAGGTGCAAAAAAGGCATGTGAAAGGAGCTGTGGTGGCTCAACGTGACCCCCTCATAGGGGGAGTCCCTCTGCCCCGTTGGGGTCCCAAGTGGAGCAGGTAGGGCGGGGTGAGTGGGAGGCCCCCCCCTCACACCCGCCATTGTCACCGGGGGCATGGAGAAGGATGGCGATTGCCTCCGGGGGGAGGGTCTGCCTACTCCCAACTCCTGCAGTCCGGCTCCTCTCTCTCTCTCGAGTTCACGCACAAAATACACTTAAAAAAAAAAAGCATGGGAAGTCAAGACACTGGCTGAATTCTATCAGTAATTAGAAAGTAATCCCGCCCCTTGTCAGTGCAAATTAATATCATCCGGTTCAGTCTCATCCGACGGCCTATAAAAAGGTGTCTCATTACCAAGGTGTCACACAAGAAACATCTCACGAGGAAGAGCTTTCTCAAGACCTTCACAACCTTACTGATGTAAAACATACTAATGGCATTGGTTACAGAAGTTTTTCTAAACTTCTGATTGTTCCAGTGAGCACTGTTGGGACCATAATCCAGAAGTGGAAAGAACATTTTACTGTAAAACCGGCCACGCCCAGGTGCTCCTCGCAAGATTTCTGACAGAGGAGTCAAAGGAAATATCAGAAGAATTCTCCAGGAGCCGAGGACCGCTTGTGGAGAGCTTCAGAAAGACACACAAGTAATTCCTTGCTATTGCCTGTATGCGCGCCCACCACGCACCCGCCATGGCCTGTATGCACGCCCGCCACGGCCTGTATGCACGCCCGCCACTCGCCCGCCATGGCCTGTAAGCACACCCGCCACTCGCCCGCCATGGCCTGAATGCACGCCCGCCACAACATGTAAGCACGCCTGCCACTCGCCCGCCATGGCCTGTATGCACGCCCGCCACTCGCCCGCCATGGCCTGTAAGCACACCCGCCACTCGCCCGCCATGGCCTGAATGCACGCCCGCCACAACATGTAAGCACGCCCGCCACTCGCCCGCCATGGCCTGTAAGCACACCCGCCACTCGCCCGCCATGGCCTGAATGCACGCCCGCCACAACATGTAAGCACGCCTGCCACTCGCCCGCCATGGCCTGTATGCACACTCGCCACTCGCCCGCCATGGCCTGCATGCACACCCGCCCGCCATGGCCTGTATGCACACCCGCCACTCGCCCGCCATAACATTTAAGCACGCCCGCCACTCGCCCGCCATGGCCTGTATGCACACCCGCCACTCGCCCGCCATGGCCTGTATGCACACCCCCCCGCCATGGCCTGTATGCACACCCGCCACTCGCCCGCCATGGCCTGTATGCACACCCGCCACTCGCCCGCCATGGCCTGTATGCACACCCGCCACTCGCCCGCCATGGCCTGTATGCACACCCGCCACTCGCCCGCCATGGCCTGTATGCACACCCGCCACTCGCCCGCCATGGCCTGTATGCACACCCGCCACGGCCTGTATGCACACCCGCCACTCGCCCGCCACGGCCTGTATGCACACCCGCCACTCGCCCGCCATGGCCTGTATGCACACCCGCCACTCGCCCGCCATAACATGTAAGCACGCCTGCCACTAGCCCGCCACGGCCTGTATGCACGCCTGCCCGCCACGCACCCGCCATGGCCCATATGCACGCCGCCATGGCCTGTATGCACAACCGCCACACAACACTCCATTGCTGAAGCAGAAGCACAGTGAAACTTGGTTTGCTGCACATTTGGGAAATACGGGGAGAATATCGTCTGCTCAGAGGAGACCAACATTGGACTCTTTGGAGGCCATAATACACCCCATGTTTGGAGGTCACATCACCCCAAAAACACCCCCCATACCCACAGGAAGGTTTGGAGGTGGGATCATCATGGTGTGGGCGGGGCCGATTTTCAGCAAACTTCATATTATTGAAGAAAAACAGAAAACTGCGCTAAACCAAAAAAACTAAAAAACTAGAAGGCAGCGGCAATCGTGCAAAAACACAAAATAATACAGTTTGGCAAAGCCGCGCTCATAAAAACAAATGAGTTAGATGGAGGACTGCTAGGCAACAGTCCTCTGTATTTAAACAATTAATATAACACGGAGCATCTCACATAGGGTAAAGGCAAAACCTGGCCACATAGGGTGACGACACAAAAGCTCTCCTGTAAATTAAATGATTAACATTGTAATATTACATAAAAATAAAATTACAAAATCCTAAATTGGAGCAAACATAAAATATTGTGTATCCCAGAAAGTGCTTCTAGGGCAATAGCACAGAAGTTCGTACAGTCCTTGCAACCTCTGTATTAAAGTATAATTGAAAACAGTCCCAGAAAATAGAACAGCAGAAAGATCCTAATGGTTCACACCACCACAGTGACGAGATGACAGCATCAAAGTGATCGTTGGGTATCAAAAATGATACTCACAATTTGACAAGATATCAAAAGCATGTAAAAACAAATCGCCGGCCGGCAAACAGATCGGAGCCCTTCCTCCGTACGTGGTGACGTCACTGCGCGTCCTCCCAGACGTGTTTCGTCATCAAAAGGACGTTATCAACCCATTGATAACGTCCTTTTGATGACGAAACGCGTCTGGGAGGACGCGCAGTGACGTCACCACGTACGGAGGAAGGGCTCCGATCTGTTTGCCGGCCGGCGATTTGTTTTTACATGCTTTTGATATCTTGTCAAATTGTGAGTATCATTTTTGTTTTAATAAACCCTCCTTGCTGTAACGGAATCACACTATTGGTCCATCCTTCTCTCTCCACTATATGGTTGATGTCCGTGAGTACCGCCAGCTATCTGCTGGAAGTCGTGTCCAGGAACCATCTAGGATTTCAAAGGCCGCGGCTGGGTTATAGCCAATTGCTACATTGAGCTTGCCCTTATTTTGGTGAAGGGATCACTTTGATGCTGTCATCTCGTCACTGTGGTGGTGTGAACCATTAGGATCTTTCTGCTGTTCTATTTTCTGGGACTGTTTTCAATTATACTTTGACACAGAGGTTGCAAGGACTGTACGAACTTCTGTGCTATTGCCCTAGAAGCACTTTCTGGGATACACAATATTTTATATTTTAGGTTTGCTCCAATTTAGGATTTTGTAATTTTATTTTTATGTAATATTACAATGTTAATCATTTAATTTACAGGAGAGCTTTTGTGTCTTCATATTATTGAAGGCAGAGCTTTTTCTCTCAGAAAATAGGTGCAGGAACTCAACCATGACCCCATTCAGATTTCACAAACAGTAGGAGGGTCTTAAAGGGGCATTAAATACCAGGATTGCATTACATACAGAGTGCAGAGTTCAGGGGGGTTACACACAGAGCTGTCACTTGTAAACACAGAAACCAGACTTCTGTGTTTACAAGTGATTGTGGTGAGCAGGCACCATAGGGTCTGAGCCAGAGGTGGTGGACCCAAGTGCCCCCTGAAAAAAAGCCCTGATTGAAGGAAGGATGAACGGTGATAAAAATCTGCCGCCGTCTCCCAGGATGATGAAATGAAGAGATCTCAGGAGGACGATCATCCAAAACACAAAGCCAAGGAGAGAGAAAATAAAGAACGGCCCGGCCAATCACATGACTGGAATCCAATAGACAATCTATGGAAAGAACTAAAGATCATAGAAGAGAAACCTTCAAGATGGGAAGCCCAAAAATCACACCTGAGCAACGCATGCGACTCGCTCCTCCATACAACCCCAACGCCACCCGTCCGCCCCCGACCCAACGCCACCCGTCCGTCTCCCCCCCCCAATACGACCCAACGCCACCCGTCCGTCCCCCCCCCCCCAATACGACCCAACGCCACCCGTCCCCTATACGACCCAACGCCACCCGTAGACCCCCCCCATACGACCCAACGCCACCCGTAGACCCCCCCCCCATACGACCCAACGCCACCCGTCCCCCATACGACCCAACGCCACCCGTAGACCCCCCCCATACGACCCAACGCCACCCGTAGACCCCCCCCCCCCATACGACCCAACGCCACCCGTCCGTCCCCCCCCCCCCCCCCCAATACGACCCAACGCCACCCGTCCCCTATACGACCCAACGCCACCCGTAGACCCCCCCCATACGACCCAACGCCACCCGTAGACCCCCCCCCCCATACGACCCAACGCCACCCCGTCCCCCATACGACCCAACGCCACCCGTCGACCCCCCCCATACGACCCAACGCCACCCGTCCGTCCCCCCCCCCCCCCCATACGACCCAACGCCACCCGTCCGTCCCCCACCCCACCCCCCCCCCCCCATACGACCCAACGCCACCCGTCCCCCCCCCATACGACCCAATGCCACCCGTCCCCCATACGACCCAACGCCACCCGTAGACCCCCCCATACGACCCAACGCCACCCGTTCCCCCCCCAACATACTACCCAACGCCACCCGTTTCCCCCCCCCCATACGACCCAACGCCACCCGTTCCCCCCCCCCCATACGACCCAACGCCACCCGTTCCCCCCAACATACTACCCGACGCCACCCGTCCCCCCCACCCCCCCCCCCCCATTACGACCCAAACGCCACCCCCCCACCCCCCCCCCCCCCACCCCCCCCCCCCCCCATTACGACCCAACGCCACCCCCCCCCCCCCCCATTACGACCCAACGCCACGCCCCCACCCCCCCCCCCCCCCCCATTACGACCCAACGCCACCCACCCCCCCCATTACGACCCAACGCCACCCACCCCCACCCCCCCCATTACGACCCAACGCCACCCACCCCCCCCCCCCCCCCCCCCCCCATTACGACCCAACGCCACCCACCCCCCCATTACGACCCAACGCCACCCACCCCCCCCATTACGACCCAACGCCACCCGTCCCCCATTACGACCCAACGCCACCCGTCCCCCATTACGACCCAACGCCACCCGTCCCCCATTACGACCCAACGCCACCCGTCCCCCATTACGACCCAACGCCACCCGTCCCCCATTACGACCCAACGCCACCCGTCCCCCATTACGACCCAACGCCACCCGTCCCCCATTACGACCCAACGCCACCCGTCCCCCATTACGACCCAACGCCACCCGTCCCCCTCCCCATACGACCCAACGCCGGCCCTCCCCCCCCCCATACGACCCAACGCCACCCCTTCCCCCATACGACCCAACGCCACCCCCTTCCCCCATACGACCCAACGCCACCCCCTTCCCCCATACGACCCAACGCCACCCCCTTCCCCCATACAGAACTTTGTTTCTGAACAAAATTTGTTTTGGTGCCTTTGTAGGTCTGGATTGTCACCGACATGTGTGGAACATTTCATGCCCATAGAACCTTTGCCAGGGCCGCCATCAGGGGGGTACAGGCATTACACCTGTAAGGGGCCCAATGGTCCCCAGGGGCCCGGCTGGCCCCCCTCCCATTTTTTTTTGCATTACACCTGTAAAGGGGCCTGATGATCCCCAGGGCCCCTTACAGGCATGGCTGCCGCCCCTCCCCCCCCCCATTTTTTTATTATTATTGTTTTATTCATTTCTTTTTTTTGCATTACACCTGTAAGGGACCCAATGGCCCCCAAGGCATCTTAGAGGCACGGCCGGCCTCCATCCCATGTTTTTATTGTTTTTGCATTACACCTGTAAGGGCCCGTTGGTCCCCAGCCCCCCCCCCCCTCTTATTATCTTGTGTCAGGAGAGAAGAGATTACACTTGTTCTCTGCTCCAGGGGCCCCTGCCTAAAGCTGTGCAAGGGGCCACAAAATTTGTGCTGGCCGCCCTGCCAATAGATTTACCAAGAATAATGGTGGCGGGTTCCATACTTATTTTACTCACTGTGTATATAATTTGCATTACAACTTCTTTTCACTGATCTCGGCTCCGTTTGTCTCTCAAGGTCTCCGACTTCCTCCCCAATCTTCTCTGTGAGGTGGGAAGGGCGGGAGCATCATCTATGGAGCCCCCCTCCCCCCACAGATCACCTTCTACACCGATCTGTCACTTCTCTCCGACAGACAGACAAATGTCTTCTAATGGATCATAAAACTGAAAAGACGACAACCCCTCCCCTCCCCCCCCCCCCCCCGTCTGGTGACCACGTGGGATTATACCGGGAACCAATCCTCAGCGAGACATTCAAAGAAAAGAAATCTGTGAAACTTTCATTATAATAAACATCGAAACATTGTATCCTTCTCTATATACAGACCAACAACAATGTATCCTTCTCTATATACAGACCAACAACAATGTATCCTTCTCTATATACAGACCAACAACAATGTATCCTTCTCTATATACAGACCAACAACAATGTATCCTTCTCTATATACAGACCAACAACAATGTATCCTTCTCTATATACAGACCAACAACAATGTATGCTTCTCTATATACAGACCAACAACAATGTATGCTTCTCTATATACAGACCAACAACAATGTATCCTTCTCTATATACAGACCAACAACAATGTATCCTTCTCTATATACAGACCAACAACAATGTATCCTTCTCTATATACAGACCAACAACAATGTATCCTTCTCTATATACAGACCAACAACAATGTATCCTTCTCTATATACAGACCAACAACAATGTATCCTTCTCTATATACAGACCAACAACAATGTATCCTTCTCTATATACAGACCAACAACAATGTATCCTTCTCTATATACAGACCAACAACAATGTATGCTTCTCTATATACAGACCAACAACAATGTATGCTTCTCTATATACAGACCAACAACAATGTATGCTTCTCTATATACAGACCAACAACAATGTATGCTTCTCTATATACAGACCAACAACAATGTATGCTTCTCTATATACAGACCAACAACAATGTATCCTTCTCTATATACAGACCAACAACAATGTATCCTTCTCTATATACAGACCAACAACAATGTATCCTTCTCTATATACAGACCAACAACAATGTATCCTTCTCTATATACAGACCAACAACAATGTATCCTTCTCTATATACAGACCAACAACAATGTATCCTTCTCTATATACAGACCAACAACAATGTATCCTTCTCTATATACAGACCAACAACAATGTATGCTTCTCTATATACAGACCAACAACAATGTATGCTTCTCTATATACAGACCAACAACAATGTATGCTTCTCTATATACAGAACAACAACAATGTATGCTTCTCTATATACAGACCAACAACAATGTATGCTTCTCTATATACAGACCAACAACAATGTATCCTTCTCTATATACAGACCAACAACAATGTATCCTTCTCTATATACAGACCAACAACAATGTATCCTTCTCTATATACAGACCAACAATGTATTCTTCTAGGATATAATAATAGCAGCTAAATACAGGTCTATAGGATGCAGTATATTTCTAAAATATTATTATTATTTGTTTTTTTGTTTGTTTTTAGAAATATACTGCATCCTTTAGACCTGTATTTAGCCATTATTAATAAAATACATGTCTATAGGATGCAGTATATTTCTAGAATAATACATATTATAAATATTAACAATAATAATTTGCTACAGGAATAGTCGGGAATGAATGAAGTTGCTATATTCCTGCCTAGAAGTTGTTACGCTCACTGTGCGGTTACCCCTCTGTAGTATAATATAAAAATTAAAAAAGTCTAAATAATATTAATAAAAGGGTTTCTTCCCCAAGATGTAGCAATTATCTGAATACAGATCGAACAGCAACATATATTAAATTATGAATAAAATATATATTTAGTAATTAAAAAATATTTATATAACTACACATCTGGTAAAAAAAAAAAAAAATGTCTTGTGTGTATAAATATATAAAAAAGACTGAATAAAAAAATTATAAAAATAAAATAAAAGTAATTCAGTAGAAGTGTAGTGTGTGTATATATATATATATATATATATATATATATATATATATATATATATATATATATATATATATACACACATATACATATATATATATATATATATATATATATATATATATATATATATATATATATATATATATATATATATATATATATACACACACACACACACACACACTACACTTCTACTAAATTACTTTTATTTTTATATTTTTTTATTCAGTCTTATATACACACACAAACAAAAATTACTAGAAGTGTAGTTATATAAATATTTTTTAATTATATACACACACAAACAAAAATTACTAGAAGTGTAGTTATATAAATATTTTTTAATTATATACACACACACAAACAAAAATTACTAGAAGTGTAGTTATATAAATATTTTTTAATTAATATATACACACACACACACACACACACACACACACACTAAATTAAAAAAGTCTACATATGCTGAATTTAGTCTAAATTATAAAATTTTATTTTTTATTTTACTCTTCTTTAAAAAAAGAAAAAAAAAAAAAAGTTAAAATTACTAGAAGTGTAATTATATAAATATTTTTAATTACTAAACTATTAACAATGTAAGATACATTGTTCTATCTGTAATCAGTTAATTATTGTTTTTACTACTACATCATAGAGAAACACAGTCTATGGAAAAACAATCTACAGATATATATTATGGATGTCCTAGAAGGATACATTATTATTCATTTATTATCATTGTATCCTTTTAGGAGATCCATAATTATAATACACATCTCTCTATAGTCAGTCTTCGGTGTTTTTCTCTGATGCAGTAATAATAACAATAATTATGTGAATAGAGATAGAAGAATGTATCGATCGATGATGTCATAGTAACAATAAATAATAATAATGTGTATCCTGCTAGAATGTCGTCTTATTATTATTATATCTGTGAAATCTGAATGTCCTTCAAGCTCTGAGGCCTCATCCAAACCAGAGAATGCGCCTTGCCGGCCCCCTGTGGCCCTTTGATGGCCCCTGCCAGGGACGCCGCTCCTCGTACAGATTTACCGCCGGCTGATCTCCGGCTCTTCCATACATTAGAGGACATTAAATATTCATCAGCGACAGCAGCGGATCGATACGACACTCGCTGCGTTCCAGAGAGACGATAAAACTCGTCCCTAAGTGACGGCTGATCCAACCAACGCAACTCCACCAACATCAACACAATGTTAGACGAGCTTCACCGCCACGTCTGCCAGAGGTCACAGCCCGACCTTCCAGGCCACAGTGACCACCATACCACGTGTGACCTCAGGGAACCGCCACGTCCACCAGAGGTCACATCCCGACCTTCCAGGCCACAGTGACCACCATACCACGTATGACCTCAGGGAACCGCCACGTCCACCAGAGGTCACATCCCGACCTTCCAGGCCACAGTGCCCACCATACCACGTGTGACCTCAGGGAACCGCCACGTCCAACAGAGGTCACATCCCGACCTTCCAGGCCACAGTGCCCACCATACCACGTATAACCTCAGGGAACCGCCACGTCCACCAGAGGTCACATCCCAACCTTTCCGAGGCCACAGTGACCACCATACCACGTATGACCTCAGGGAACCGCCACGTCCAACAGAGGTCACCCAATCCCCCCAACCTTCCAAGCCACAGTGCCCACCATACTACGTATGACCTCAGGGAACCGCCACATCCGACAGAGATCACATCCCGACCTTCCAGGCCACAGTGACCACCATACCACGTGTGACCTCAGGGAACCGCCACGTCCAACAGAGGGCACATCCCGACCTTCCAGGCCACAGTGACCACCATACCACGTGTGACCTCAGGGAACCGCCACGTCTGCCAGAGGTCACAGCCCGACCTTCCGAGGCCACAGTGCCCACCATACCACGTGTGACCTCAGGGAACCGCCACGTCCAACAGAGGTCACATCCCGACCTTCCAGGCCACAGTGCCCACCATACCACGTATAACCTCAGGGAACCGCCACGTCCACCAGAGGTCACATCCCAACCTTTCCGAGGCAACAGTGCCCACCATACCACGTATGACCTCAGGGAACAGCCACGTCCAACAGAGGTCACATCCCGACCTTCCGCATGTCACCACGTTCTGAGGTCACAGTGTCCACTGTACCACGTATGACCTCAGAGAACCGTCACATCGCATGCCCCGGGGATCTGCCATTCAAATTTACCACACACAGCCCCAGAGATACGCCACACAGCCCCAGGGGATACGCCGTGCCGCCCCAAGGATATGCCATACGAATCCACCACGCTGCACACCGCCCCGGGGGATACGCCACGCAGCCACAGAGAACCGCCCCAAGGATATTCCATACGAATCCACCCCGTCTCGCACACAGCCTAAGGACACGCCCCGCCGCCCCCCAAGGCTACACCACCCAAAGGATATGCCATACGAATCCACCACACTGCACAAAACCCCCGGGGGACACGGCACGCAGCCCCAGAGAACCGCCATGGCGCCCCAAGGATATGCCATACGAATCCACCACGCCGCACACAGCCCCGGGGAATACGCCCCGCTGCCCCCAAGGCTACATCATGCCGCACACAGCCCCAGAGTTACGCCACGCACCCCCCCCCCCCCCGGCCCACCGCACGCAATGCAACATTTTCAGGCACTGGGAGAGGCGAGACCCCTCCCCCTCAATATAAAGAGCCACAGAATGAGAGGATGGAGGGGCCCCCTGGGGACACGGATGAGGCTTGGAAAGTCCCCGGTGATTGACGTGTAAGAACTGAAGAATGAGGACCCGAGGTTTATATTAGGGGTGGGGGGTAAAGACACCGCGGAGGAGGCGGGACACACGCCAGACCGCAACCAACCACATCCAGAGACCGCAGATAAACAGGAAGAGAGGAATTGTGACACAAACATCCCGTGTTTACACAGCGATCCCGATCCATCCCACCCGACAGCTGGACCGTCCGCAGCTGCCAGAGAGAGGAGCGCAGTACAAAACGGGGCTCATCCACTCAGCACAGGGATGTTGGGAACTCCTCATAATGGGGCACAGGGATGTTGCGAACTCCTCATAATGGGGCACAGCGGGGGGTACAGACCCGGGAACTCAGCAGAGGGATTGTGGGAACCCCTCATAATGGGGCACAGCGGGTGTACAGACCCAGGAACTCAGCAGAGGGATTGTGGGAACCCCTCATAATGGGGCACAGCGGGTGTACAGACCCAGGAACTCAGCACAGGGATGGTGGGAACCCCTCATAATGGGGCACAGGGGGTACAGACCCGGGAACTCAGCACAGGGATGGTGGGAACCCCTCATAATGGGGCACAGTGGGGGGTACAGACCCGGGAACTCAGCACAGGGATGGTGGGAACCCCTCATAATGAGGGCACAGCGGGTGTACAGACCCAGGAACTCAGCAGAGGGATGGTGGGAACCCCTCATAATGGGGCACAGCGGGTGTACAGACCCAGGAACTCAGCAGAGGGATTGTGGGAACCCCTCATAATGGGGCACAGCGGGTGTACAGACCCAGGAACTCAGCAGAGGGATTGTGGGAACCCCTCATAATGGGGCACAGCGGGTGTACAGACCCAGGAACTCAGCACAGGGATGGTGGGAACCCCTCATAATGGGGCACAGGGGGTACAGACCCGGGAACTCAGCACAGGGATGGTGGGAACCCCTCATAATGGGGCACAGCGGGGGGTACAGACCCGGGAACTCAGCACAGGGATGGTGGGAACCCCTCATAATGGGGCACAGCGGGTGTACAGACCCAGGAACTCAGCACAGGGATGGTGGGAACCCCTCATAATGGGGCACAGCGATCATTGTGTTGTAGAATTTGGTGATCATTTGTACAATCTGGATTGGACGATCCAGGAATCAGACCCCCGGCACACATGTGAAGGGTACCAGACAGTCCTCTTAGGGGCGTGCACTTACCTGCCATAGAGTAGCACTGAGGGTGAGGTAGATTGGGGGGGGGGGGGAGGGGTTGGATGACGGGTCCCTGACTCAGTCCTGAATCACTGTGTACCCAGACTGAGGCGTGTAAACCCCTCCCACACCCATCATCACCCTTATTAACCCCTCCCCTGCCAAGCATGTGCAATATTACCATCAAAGCAAAGAGAAGTGTTTAGAAAACGATCGGCGGAGGTTCAGGAACTCTGTGCCCCGCCCCCGACATCACATTAACCGTTTCCTTGCCAGACACCGCTCTGGAGACCGATATTACACCCGAGAATCAGCCGCAGCAAAGAGATCTCATTATTCTTAACCCTTTCCTGATATCACATCGTCCCCCCCCCCTCCCCGATCATCACATTTCTGGGGTCCGTACCATCTAAGGGGGGCACCCTTTAAATGCTCACTGCTCGGCGCCTACATTCATCTACATTAACCCCTTACATACTCACTACTCCATTAACCCCTTACACACTCACTACTCCATTAACCCCTCACCCCCCACTCCATTAACCCCTTACATACTCACTACTCCTCCATTAACCCCTTACATACTCACTACTCCTCCATTAACCCCTTACATACTCACTACTCCTCCATTAACCCCTTACATACTCACTACTCCTCCATTAACCCCTTACATACTCACTACTCCTCCATTAACCCCTTACATACTCACTACTCCTCCATTAACCCCTTACATCACTACTCCTCCTAACCCCACTACTCACTACTCCTCCATTAACCCCTTACATACTCACTACTCCTCCATTAACCCCTTACATACTCACTACTCCATTAACCCCTTACATACTCACTACTCCTCCATTAACCCCTTACATACTCACCACCACTCCATTAACCCCTTACATACTCACCACCACTCCATTAACCCCTTACATACTCACCACCACTCCATTAACCCCTTACATACTCACCACTCCATTAACCCCTTACATACTCACCACTCCATTAACCCCTTACATACTCACCACTCCATTAACCCCTTACATACTCCCTCCTCCTACATTCACCCCTTACATACTCACTACTCCTACATTAACCCCCTCACTCCATTAACCCCTTACATACTCACTCCATTAACCCCCTCACTCCCTCCACCTACATTAACCCCTAACACACTCACTACTCCATAGTTCTACATTAACCCCTTACACACTCCATTAACCCCTTACACACTCCATTAACCCCTTACACACTCACTACTACATTCACCCCTCACTCCCTCCCTCATTAACCCCTCAATCCCCACTCCATTAACCCCCCTCACTCCATTAACCCCCCTCACATACTTCTCCATTAACCCACCACATACTACTCCTACATTCACCCCTTACACACTCCCTCCCTCATTAACCCCTTACACGCTCACTGCCCCCTACATTAACCCTTTACACAAAAGATGCTCGGCCCTCATATAGACACTGCTCCCCCCCCCCCCCCCCCCGTACAGCAGAGACCCGTTCATTGCTTTAGTGTCAGACTAGAAGTCTAACACTGGGGGGAAAGTGACGGCATTGATCCAGAAAAGGGGCGGAGACTTATAAGTTAACCCCTTCTGGGCCAAGCAGAACACACAGCAGAGTACATAGACATATTAACCCTTCACATGACAAAGCAGACTGAACTGACCACACCGAACACTCGGGCCATCTGGCCACGAACCTTTCATGTCTGGTATCCCTCCTCATCTAATCAGTGTGAGCGGCGGCATCGCCCCCCCCCCCCCCAAACATCTGCCCACCATCGCAGGATTAACCCCGGCTGTGCCAGCGCCTTTCCCATCATGCCAGGGATTCCCCCCCCCCCCCCCGACCTCATCCAACATCTGTCCGAAGTCTTCCTGCACATTATTAATGCCCATTAACCCTTTGAGATCCACAACCCCCCCCCCCCCCCCTCCCCCAATACACAGAATAATCCCCTGTACATGATAAGCCGGGTACTCACCAACGGTCAGAATCCCGGCCAGGAGCAGCCAGATGCCAGCCGTGCCCATGGTGGGGGGTGTCACAGTGCCATGTGTGCCCAGCGGGCGAGTCCTGGGGGGGGGCGCCAACCAATCACTGGGAGTACAAAGAGGAGGTCCGAAGGTTAGAGGTCAGCGGAGGCAGTGAGAGGCCAACCCGTCCTAGAAGAGACAATGGGGGGATTGTGAGAGGGGGGGCTCTGGACCCACACATGGGGGGGAGGGATTGTGAGAGGGGGGCGATTGTGAGAGGGGGGGCTCTGGACCCACACATGGGGGGGGAGGGATTGTGAGAGGGGGGCCAAATCACACACACACACACACACACACACACACACACCATATGGGGCCCCCAATCACACTGGACAGTCACACACACACACAGGGTCCTCAAATCACATGGGGGGCCCAATAAAACTATACACACACACACAATCATACTGGACAGGAGACACTATACACACACACAAATTACATGGGGGGCCCCAATAACACTATACACACACACACACACCCCCCAAATCACACTATACACAATCATACTGGACAGAGACACTATACACACACTGTACACAGTCTCGCTCTCTCTCACACATCACATGGGGGGCCCAATAACACTATACACACACACCCCAAATCACACTGGACAGACACACACACACACACACAAATTACACTATACACAAATACAATGGACAGACACACAAATCACACACACACACACACACACACACATTAAATCACACTGTACATACAACAAATCAGTGCAATACACAAAGATGACAGAGCATGCTGAGCTACAAGCACATTACACAGGACAGTGAGGGCCAACTGTGTACACAACACAACAACCGGACACACAATAATAATAATATACAGGATTTCTATGGTGTCAACAATTTGCACAGCGCTTCACAATATACAGGGAGACAATACAGCAACAGCACAACTCAGAACAAGGAGGGTTAGAGGGGCACATGGGAGCACCGACTCTCGGGACAATCGCAGAGCGCACACACACACACCGACTCTCAGGGCAATCGCAGAGCGCACACACACATACACCGACTCACGGGGCAATCGCAGAGCGCACACACACACCGACTCACGGGGCAATCGCAGAGCGCACACACACACCGACTCACGGGGCAATCGCAGAGCGCACACACACACCGACTCACGGGGCAATCGCAGAGCGCACACACACACCGACTCACGGGGCAATCGGAGAGCGCACACACACACACCGACTCACGGGGCAATCGGAGAGCGCACACACACACACCGACTCACGGGGCAATCGCAGAGCGCACACACACACATACACCGACTCACGGGGCAATCGGAGAGCGCACACACACACACACACACACACCGACTCTCAGGGCAATCGGAGAGCGCACACACACACACACACACACACCGACTCTCAGGACAATCGCAGAGCGCACACACCGACTCTCAGGATAATCGCAGAGCGCACACACCGACTCTCAGGATAATCGCAGAGCGCACACACCGACTCTCAGGACAATCGCAGAGCGCACACACCGACTCTCAGGACAATCGCAGAGCGCACACACACACACCGACTCTCAGGACAATCGCAGAGCGCACACACCGACTCTCAGGACAATCGCAGAGCGCACACACCGACTCTCAGGACAATCGCAGAGCGCACACACCGACTCTCAGGACAATCGCAGAGCGCACACACCGACTCTCAGGACAATCGCAGAGCGCACACACCGACTCTCAGGACAATCGCAGAGCGCACACACCGACTCTCAGGACAATCGCAGAGCACACACACCGACTCTCAGGACAATCGCAGAGCGCACACACCGACTCTCAGGACAATCGCAGAGCGCACACACACACAGACTCTCAGGGCAATCGCAGAGCGCACACACACACAGACTCTCAGGACAATCGCAGAGCGCACACACCGACTCTCAGGACAATCGCAGAGCGCACACACACACAGACTCTCAGGACAATCGCAGAGCGCACACACCGACTCTCAGGACAATCGCAGAGCGCACACACACACAGACTCTCAGGACAATCGCAGAGCGCACACACACACAGACTCTCAGGACAATCGCAGAGCGCACACACACACAGACTCTCAGGACAATCGCAGAGCGCACACACACACAGACTCTCAGGACAATCGCAGAGCGCACACACCGACTCTCAGGACAATCGCAGAGCGCACACACACACAGACTCTCAGGACAATCGCAGAGCGCACACACACACCGACTCTCGGGACAATCGCAGAGCGCACACACACACCGACTCTCGGGACAATCGCAGAGCGCACACACACACACCGACTCTCGGGACAATCGCAGAGCGCGCACGCACACACACACACACCGACTCTCAGGACACACAGTAATCGCAGAGCGCACACAGAATACATACATGTCCTTTCCCCAGCCAGCAAGGCTGCAGCTCACAGATGAAGGAGACTCAACTGACAATGAAAGCAGCCAAGCCCAGACACACCTCTAGAGACAGCCCCTCCCCCAGCCTGAGACACCCAACCAGAGACATCCCTCCTCATTACAAGAGACACCCCTCCTCATTACAAGAGACACCCAACCAGAGACATCCCCTCCTCATTACAAGAGACACCCCTCCTCATTACAAGAGACACCCAACCAGAGACATCCCTCCTCATTACAAGAGACACCCAACCAGAGACACCCCTCCTCATTACAAGAGACACCCCTCCTTACAAGAGACACCCCTCCTCATTACAAGAGACACCCAACCAGAGACATCCCCTCCTCATTACAAGAGACATCCCCTCTCATCCAATCCCCCTGCCAGGTGGGAGAGCTGAAGATAAAAGACTGGAAATTGTGTTTCTTTTTTTCTGATAAAATGTATCAATTGTATCTTCACCTTCCTCATCATCACTGGAGGGGGGAGGGGGACAAAGACCCCCGGAGTCCCTCCCACCCCCAACCAGGGATAACCTCACTATGAGACTCCCCCAACCAGAGATACCCCCACTTCTCCCAGAGGAGACACCCCACCATCCAAGACACCCCCCACTTCTCCCAGAGGAGACACCCCACCATCCAAGACACCCCCCACTTCTCCCAGAGGAGACACCCCACCATCCAAGACACCCCCCACTTCTCCCAGAGGAGACACCCCACCATCCAAGACACCCCCCACTTCTCCCAGAGGAGACACCCCACCATCCAAGACACCCCCCACTTCTCCCAGAGGAGACACCCCACCATCCAAGACACCCCCCACTTCTCCCAGAGGAGACACCCCCCACTTCTCCCAGAGGAGACACCCCACCACCGAGACACCCCAACTTCTCCCAGAGGAGACACCCCACCATCCAAGACACCCCCACTTCTCCCAGAGGAGACACCCCACCACGAGACACCCCCACTTCTCCCAGAGGAGACACACCACCACAAGACACCCCAACTTCTCCCAGAGGAGACACCCCACCACGAGACACCCCCACTTCTCCCAGAGGAGACACACCACCACAAGACACCCCAACTTCTCCCAGAGGAGACACCCCACCACGAGACACCCCCACTTCTCCCAGAGGAGACACCCCACCATGAGACACCCCCACTTCTGCCAGAGGAGACACGCCACCACAGAGACACCCCTACTTCTCCCAGAGGAGACACCCCCCACTTCTGCCAGAGGAGACACCCCACCATAAGACACCCCCACTTCTCCCAGAGGAGACACCCCACCATGAAACTCCCCCCACTTCTCCCAGAGGAGATACCCCACCACTGAGACACCCCACATCATCCCATGACTGAGATACCCCCACTTCTCCCAGAGGAGACACCCCACATGACCCCACCACCAAGATACCCTCCACTTCTCCTACAGGAGACACCTCAAATCAACACACCCTCCACCATCCGAGCCACATAGATGAGACACCTCCCCACCATTCAACCCGCATAAAGGGGATACCTTACCACCATCCACGGCACAGAGAAAACACCCCACCACCATTTGATCCACATAGAGGGGACACCCCAACACCATCTGACCCACATGGAAAGGACACAACACCACCATCCAGCCTACATGACGGTTACACCCCACCACCATCCAACTCCCATGGAAGGGACCCCCCACCATCATCTGACCCACATAGAGGAGACACCCCACCACTGCATCACCATCCACCCCCACATAGAGGTAACTCTCTAATGCCATAAACCCCATATACAAGAGACACCCCACCACTACAACACCATCCACCCCACATTGAGGGAACACCCCCAACACCATCCAATCCACACAGATGAGACACCCCACAGCTGGCATACCATCCACCCCACATAAAGGAGACACCCCATGAAGAGGAAACACCCCAACTATAAGACATTATCCACCATCTATTAGAGGAGAAACTCCACATAAAGGAAATACCCCATAACTTTGATACCATCCACCCCACATAGAGGCGACACCCTACCACCACATCACCATCCACCCCACATAGAAGAGACACCCTACTACCACATCACCATCCACCCCACATAGAGGGGACACCCTACCACCACATCACCATCCACCCCACATAGAGGCGACACCCTACCACCACATCACCATCCACCCCACATAGAGGCGACACCCTACTACCACATCACCATCCACCCCACATAGAGGAGACACCCTACTACCACATCACCATCCACCCCACATAGAGGAGACACCCTACCACCACATCACCATCCACCCCACATAGAGGAGACACCCTACTACCACATCACCATCCACCCCACATAGAGGCGACACCCTACTACCACATCACCATCCACCCCACATAGAGGAGACACCCTACCACCACATCACCATCCACCCCACATAGAGGAGACACCCTACCACCACATCACCATCCACCCCACATAGAAGAGACACCCTACTACCACATCACCATCCACCCCACATAGAGGAGACACCCTACCACCACATCACCATCCACCCCACATAGAGGGGACACCCTATCACCACATCACCATCCACCCCACATAGAGGGGACACCCTATCACCACATCACCATCCACCCCACATAGAGGAGACACCCTACCACCACATCACCATCCACCCCACATAGAGGAGACACCCTACCACCACATCACCATCCACCCCACATAGAGGGGACACCCTATCACCACATCACCATCCACCCCACATAGAGGGGACACCCTATCACCACATCACCATCCACCCCACATAGAGGGGACACCCTACTACCACATCACCATCCACCCCACATAGAGGAGACACCCTACCACCACATCACCATCCACCCCACATAGAAGAGACACCCTACCACCACATCACCATCCACCCCACATAGAGGGGACACCCTATCACCACATCACCATCCACCCCACATAGAGGGGACACCCTACCACCACATCACCATCCACCCCACATAGAGGGGACACCCTACTACCACATCACCATCCACCCCACATAGAAGAGACACCCTACCACCACATCACCATCCATCCCACATAGAGGCGACACCCTACTACCACATCACCATCCACCCCACATAGAGGAGACACCCTACTACCACATCACCATCCACCCCACATAGAGGAGACACCCTACCACTACATCACCATCCACCCCACATAGAGGGGACACCCTACTACCACATCACCATCCACCCCACATAGAGGGGACACCCTATCACCACATCACCATCCACCCCACATAGAGGCGACACCCTACCACCACATCACCATCCACCCCACATAGAAGAGACACCCTACCACCACATCACCATCCATCCCACATGGAGGAGACACCCTACTACCACATCACCATCCACCCCACCTAGAGGGGACACCCTATCACCACATCACCATCCACCCCACATAGAGGAGACACCCTATCACCACATCACCATCCACCCCACATAGAGGGGACACCCTACCACCACATCACCATCCACCCCACATAGAGGGGACACCCTACCACCACATTACCATCCACCCCACATAGAGGAGACACCCTACCACCACATCACCATCCACCCCACATAGAAGAGACACCCTACCACCACATCACCATCCACCCCACATAGAAGAGACACCCTACTACCATCGCCATCCACCCCACATAGAGGGGACACCCTACTACCACATCACCATCCACCCCACATAGAGACACCCTACTACCACATCACCATCCACCCCACATAGGGACACCCTACTACCACATCACCATCCACCCCACATAGAAGAGACACCCTACCACCACATCACCATCCACCCCACAAGAGACACCCTACTACCACATCACCATCCACCCCACATAGAAGAGACACCCTACTACCACATCACCATCCACCCCACATAGAAGAGACACCCTACCACCACATCACCATCCACCCCACATAGAGGGGACACCCTACTACCACATCACCATCCACCCCACATAGAAGAGACACCCTACCACCACATCACCATCCATCCCACATGGAGGAGACACCCTACTACCACATCACCATCCACCCCACCTAGAGGAGACACCCTACCACCACATCACCATCCACCCCACCTAGAGGGGACACCCTACTACCACATCACCATCCACCCCACATAGAAGAGACACCCTACTACCACATCACCATCCACCCCACATAGAAGAGACACCCTACCACCACATCACCATCCACCCCACATAGAAGAGACACCCTACTACCACATCACCATCCACCTCACATAGAAGAGACACCCTACCACCACATCGCCATCCACCCCACATAGAAGAGACACCCTACTACCACATCACCATCCACCCCACATAGAAGAGACACCCTACTACCACATCACCATCAACCCCACATAGAAGAGACACCCTACCACCACATCACCATCCACCCCACATAGAGGAGACACCCTACCACCACATCACCATCCACCCCACATAGAAGAGACACCCTACCACCACATCACCATCCACCCCACATAGAGGAGACACCCTACCACCACATCACCACACCCTAGAGGGGACACCACCACATCACCATCCACCCCACATAGAAGAGACACCCTACTACCACATCACCATCCACCCCACAAGAGACACCCTACCACCACATCACCATCCACCCCACATAGAAGAGACACCCTACCACCACATCACCATCCATCCCACATGGAGGAGACACCCTACTACCACATCACCATCCACCCCACATAGAAGAGACACCCTACCACCACATCACCATCCACCCCACATAGAGGAGACACCCTACCACCACATCACCATCCACCCCACATAGAAGGAGACACCCTACTACCACATCACCATCCACCCCACATAGAAGAGACACCCTACTACCACATCACCATCCACCCCACATAGAAGGAGACACCCTACTACCACATCACCATCCACCCCACATAGAAGAGACACCCTACTACCACATCACCATCCACCCCACATAGAAGAGACACCCTACCACCACATCACCATCCACCCCACATAGAAGAGACACCCTACCACCACATCACCATCCACCCCACATAGAAGAGACACCCTACCACCGCATCACCATCCACCCCACATAGAAGAGACACCCTACCACCACATCACCATCCACCCCACATAGAAGGAGACACCCTACCACCACATCACCATCCACCCCACATAGAATAGACACCCTACTACCACATCACCATCCACCCCACATAGAAGAGACACCCTACCACCACATCACCATCCACCCCACATAGAGGGGACACCCTACCACCACATCACCATCCACCCCACATAGAAGAGACACCCTACCACCACATCACCATCCACCCCACATAGAAGAGACACCCTACTACCACATCACCATCCACCCCACATAGAAGAGACACCCTACCACCACATCACCATCCACCCCACATAGAAGAGACACCCTACCACCACATCACCATCCACCCCACATAGAAGAGACACCCTACTACCACATCACCATCCACCCCACATAGAAGAGACACCCTACCACCACATCACCATCCACCCCACATAGAGGAGACACCCTACCTACCACATCACCATCCACCCCACATAGAAGAGACACCCTACTACCACATCACCATCCACCCTACATAGAGGAGACACCCTACTACCACATCACCATCCATCCCACATAGAAGAGACACCCTACCACCACATCACCATCCACCCCACATAGAAGAGACACCCTACCACCACATCACCATCCACCACACATAGAAGAGACACCCTACCACCGCATCACCATCCATCCCACATAGAAGAGACACCCTACTACCACATCACAATCCACCCCACATAGAAGAGACACCCTACCACCGCATCACCATCCACCCCACATAGAAGAGACAACCTGCTACCACATCACCATCCACCCCACATAGAAGAGACACCCTACCACCACATCACCATCCACCCCACATAGAAGAGACACCCTACTACCACATCACCATCCACCCCACATAGAAGAGACACCCTACCACCACATCACCATCCACCCCACATAGAAGAGACAACCTACCACCACATCACCATCCATCCCACATAGAAGAGACACCCTACTACCACATCACCATCCACCCCACATAGAGGAGACACCCTACTACCACATCACCATCCATCCCACATAGAAGAGACACCCTACCACCACATCACCATCCACCCCACATAGAAGAGACACCCTACCACCACATCACCATCCACCCCACATAGAAGAGACACCCTACCACCGCATCACCATCCATCCCACATAGAAGAGACACCCTACTACCACATCACCAATCCACCCCACATAGAAGAGACACCCTACCACCACATCACCATCCACCCCACATAGAAGAGACACCCTACCACCACATCACCATCCACCCCACATAGAAGAGACACCCTACCACCACATCACCATCCACCCCACATAGAAGAGACACCCTACCACCGCATCACCATCCACCCCACATAGAGGAGACAACCTACCACCACATCACCACACCCTAGAAGAGACACTACCACATCACCATCCACCCCACATAGAGGGAGACACCCTACCACCACATCACCATCCACCCCACATAGAAGAGACACCCTACCACCGCATCACCATCCACCCCACATAGAGGAGACACCCTACTACCACATCACCATCCACCCCACATAGAGGGGACACCCTACTACCACATCACCATCCACCCCACAGAGAAGAGACACCCTACTACCACATCACCATCCACCCCACATAGAAGAGACACCCTACTACCACATCACCATCCATCCCCACATAGAAGAGACACCCTAACCACCACATCACCATCCACCCCACATAGAAGAGACACCCTACCACCACATTACCATCCACCCCACATAGAGGAGACACCCTACTGCCACATCACCATCCAGCCCACATAGAAGAGACACCCTACCACCACATCACCATCCACCCCACATAGAAGAGACAACCTACCACCACATCACCATCCAGCCCACATAGAAGAGACACCCTACTACCACATCACCATCCATCCCCACATAGAAGAGACACCCTACCAACACATCACCATCCACCCCACATAGAAGAGACACCCTACCACCACATCACCATCCACCCCACATAGAAGAGACACCCTACCACCGCATCACCATCCACCCCACATAGAAGAGACACCCTACCACCGCATCACCATCCACCCCACATAGAAGAGACACCCTACCACCGCATCACCATCCATCCCACATAGAGGAGACACCCTACCACCACATCACCATCCACCACATAGAAGAGACACCCTACACCACATCACCATCCACCCCACATAGAGACACCCTACCACCACATCACCATCCACCCCACCACATACCACCGCATCACCATCCACCCCACATAGGGGACACCCTACCACCACATCACCATCCACCCCACATAGAGGAGACACCCTACCACCGCATCACCATCCACCCCACATAGAGGGGACACCCTACCACCACATCACCATCCACCCCACATAGAGGGGACACCCTACCACCACATCACCATCCACCCCACATAGAGGAGACACCCTACCACCGCATCACCATCCACCCCACATAGAGGAGACACCCTACCACCACATCACCATCCACCCCACATAGAGGCGACACCCTACTACCACATCACCATCCACCCCACATAGAAGAGACACCCTACCACCACATCACCATCCACCCCACATAAAAGAGACACCCTACCACCACATCACCATCCACCCCACATAGAGGGGACACCCTACCACCACATCACCATCCACCCCACATAGAAGAGACAACCTACCACCACATCACCATCCACCCCACATAGAGGGGACACCCTACTACCACATCACCATCCACCCCACATAGAAGAGACACCCTACCACCACATCACCATCCACCCCACATAGAAGAGACACCCTACTACCAAATCACCATCCACCCCACATAGAGGAGACACCCTACTACCACATCACCATCCACCCCACATAGAAGAGACACCCTACTACCACATCACCATCCACCCCACATAGAGGAGACACCCTACTACCACATCACCATCCACCCCACATAGAGGAGACACCCTACTACCACATCACCATCCACCCCACATAGAAGAGACACCCTACTACCACATCACCATCCACCCCACATAGAGGAGACACCCTACCACCGCATCACCATCCACCCCACATAGAAGAGACACCCTACTACCACATCACCATCCACCCCACATAGAAGAGACACCCTACTACCACATCACCATCCACCCCACATAGAGGGGACACACTACCACCGCATCACCATCCACCCCACATAGAGGGGGACACCCTACCACCACATCACCATCCACCCCACATAGAAGAGACACCCTACCACCACATCACCATACACCCCACATAGAGGAGACACCCTACTACCACATCACCATCCACCCCACATAGAAGAGACACCCTACTACCACATCACCATCCACCCCACATAGAAGAGACACCCTACTACCACATCACCATCCACCCCACATAGAGGGGACACCCTACCACCACATCACCATCCACCCCACATAGAAGAGACACCCTACCACTGCATCACCATCCACCCCACAGAGAAGAGACACCCTACCACCACATCACCATCCATCCCACATAGAAGAGACAACCTACCACCACATCACCATCCATTCCACATAGAAGAGACAACCTACCACCACATCACCATCCACCCCACATAGAAGAGACAACCTACCACCACATTACCATCCACCCCACATAGAAGAGACAACCTACCACCACATCACCATCCACCCCACATAGAAGAGACAACCTACCACCACATCACCATCCATCCTTCATAGAAGAGACACCCTACCACCACATTACCATCCACCCCACATAGAAGAGACAACCTACCACCACATCACAATCCATCCCACATAGAAGAGACACCCTACCACCACATCACCACCCACCCCACATAGAAGAGACAACCTACCACCACATCACCATCCACCCCACATAGAAGAGACACACTACCACCGCATCACCATCCACCCCACATAGAAGAGACACCCTACCACCACATCACCATCCACCCCACATAGAAGAGACACCCTACCACCACATCACCATCCACCCCACATAGAAGAGACACCCTACCACCACATCACCATCCACCCCACATAGAAGAGACACCCTACCACCACATCACCATCCACCCCACATAGAAGAGACAACCTACCACCACATCACCATCCACCCCACATAGAAGAGACACCCTACCACCACATCACCATCCATCCTTCATAGAAGAGACACCCTACCACCACATCACCATCCACCCCACATAGAAGAGACACCCTACCACCACATCACCATCCACCCCACATAGAAGAGACACCCTACTACCACATCACCATCCACCCCACAGAGAAGAGACACCCTACCAGCACATCACCATCCACCCCACATAGAAGATACACCCTACTACCACATCACCATCCACCCCACATAGAAGAGACACCCTACTGCCACATCACCATCCAGCCCACATAGAAGAGACACCCTACCACCACATCACCATCCACCCCACATAGAAGAGACAACCTACCACCACATTACCATCCACCCCACATAGAAGAGACAACCTACCACCACATCACCATCCACCCCACATAGAAGAGACAACCTACCACCACATCACCATCCATCCTTCATAGAAGAAACACCCTACCACCACATCACCATCCACCCCACATAGAAGAGACACACTACCACCACATCACCATCCACCCCACATAGAAGAGACACCCTACCACCACATCACCATCCACCCCACATAGAAGAGACAACCTACCACCACATCACCATCCACCCCACATAGAAGAGACACACTACCACCACATCACCATCCACCTCACATAGAAGAGACAACCTACCACCACATTACCATCCACCCCACATAGAAGAGACAACCTACCACCACATCACCATCCACCCCACATAGAGGAGACACCCTACCACCACATCACCATCCACCCCACATAGAAGAGACACCCTACCACCACATCACCATCCACCCCACATAGAGGAGACACCCTACCACCACATCACCATCCACCCCACATAGAAGAGACACCCTACCACCACATCACCATCCACCCCACATAGAGGAGACACCCTACCACCACATCACCATCCACCCCACATAGAAGAGACACCCTACCACCACATCACCATCCACCCCACATAGAAGAGACACCCTACCACCACATCACCATCCATCCCACATGGAGGAGACACCCTACTACCACATCACCATCCACCCCACATAGAAGAGACACCCTACCACCACATCACCATCCACCCCACCTAGAGGAGACACCCTACCACCACATCACCATCCACCCCACCTAGAGGGGACACCCTACTACCACATCACCATCCACCCCACATAGAAGAGACACCCTACTACCACATCACCATCCACCCCACATAGAGGGGACACCCTACCACCACATCACCATCCACCCCACATAGAAGAGACACCCTACTACCACATCACCATCCACCCCACATAGAAGAGACACCCTACCACCGCATCACCATCCACCCCACATAGAAGAGACACCCTACCACCGCATCACCATCCATCCCACATAGAAGAGACACCCTACCACCGCAGCACCATCCACCCCACATAGAAGAGACACCCTACTACCACATCACCATCCACCCCACATAGAGGAGACACCCTACCACCACATCACCATCCACCCCACATAGAAGAGACACCCTACTACCACATCACCATCCACCCCACATAGAAGAGACACCCTACCACCACATCACCATCCACCCCACATAGAGGGGACACCCTACCACCACATCACCATCCACCCCACATAGAAGAGACACCCTACCACCACATCACCATCCACCCCACATAGAAGAGACACCCTACCACCGCATCACCATCCACCCCACATAGAAGAGACACCCTACCACCGCATCACCATCCATCCCACATAGAAGAGACACCCTACCACCGCATCACCATCCACCCCACATAGAAGAGACACCCTACTACCACATCACCATCCACCCCACATAGAAGAGACAACCTACCACCACATCACCATCCACCCCACATAGAGGGGACACCCTACTACCACATCACCATCCACCCCACATAGAAGAGACACCCTACTACCACATCACCATCCACCCTACATAGAGGAGACACCCTACTACCACATCACCATCCATCCCACATAGAAGAGACACCCTACCACCACATCACCATCCACCCCACATAGAAGAGACACCCTACCACCACATCACCATCCACCACACATAGAAGAGACACCCTACCACCGCATCACCATCCACCCCACATAGAAGAGACAACCTGCTACCACATCACCATCCACCCCACATAGAAGAGACACCCTACTACCACATCACCATCCATCCCACATAGAAGAGACACCCTACCACCACATCACCATCCACCCCACATAGAAGAGACACCCTACCACCACATCACCATCCACCCCACATAGAAGAGACACCCTACCACCGCATCACCATCCATCCCACATAGAAGAGACACCCTACTACCACATCACAATCCACCCCACATAGAAGAGACACCCTACCACCGCATCACCATCCACCCCACATAGAAGAGACACCCTACTACCACATCACCATCCACCCCACATAGAAGAGACACCCTACCACCACATCACCATCCACCCCACATAGAAGAGACACCCTACCACCACATCACCATCCACCCCACATAGAAGAGACACCCTACCACCACATCACCATCCACCCCACATAGAAGAGACACCCTACCACCGCATCACCATCCACCCCACATAGAAGAGACAACCTGCTACCACATCACCATCCACCCCACATAGAAGAGACACCCTACTACCACATCACCATCCACCCCACATAGAAGAGACACCCTACCACCACATCACCATCCACCCCACATAGAAGAGACACCCTACCACCACATCACCATCCACCCCACATAGAAGAGACACCCTACCACCACATCACCATCCACCCCACATAGAAGAGACACCCTACCACCGCATCACCATCCACCCCACATAGAAGAGACACCCTACTACCACATCACCATCCACCCCACATAGAGGGGACACCCTACTACCACATCACCATCCACCCCACATAGAAGAGACACCCTACTACCACATCACCATCCACCCCACATAGAAGAGACACCCTACTACCACATCACCATCCACCCCACATAGAAGAGACACCCTACCACCACATCACCATCCACCCCACATAGAAGAGACACCCTACCACCGCATCACCATCCACCCCACATAGAGGAGACACCCTACCACCACATCACCATCCACCCCACATAGAAGAGACACCCTACCACCACATCACCATCCATCCCCACATAGAGGAGACACCCTACCACCACATCACCATCCACCCCACATAGAGGGAGACACCCTACCACCACATCACCATCCACCCCACATAGAAGAGACACCCTACCACCGCATCACCATCCACCCCACATAGAGGGGACACCCTACCACCACATCACCATCCACCCCACATAGAAGAGACACCCTACCACCGCATCACCATCCACCCCACATAGAGGGGACACCCTACCACCACATCACCATCCACCCCACATAGAGGGGACACCCTACCACCACATCACCATCCACCCCACATAGAGGAGACACCCTACCACCGCATCACCATCCACCCCACATAGAGGAGACACCCTACCACCACATCACCATCCACCCCACATAGAGGAGACACCCTACCACCACATCACCATCCACCCCACATAGAGGGGACACCCTACCACCACATCACCATCCACCCCACATAGAGGGGACACCCTACCACCACATCACCATCCACCCCACATAGAAGGAGACACCCTACCACCACATCACCATCCACCCCACATAGAGGAGACACCCTACTACCACATCACCATCCACCCCACATAGAGGAGACACCCTACCACCACATCACCATCCACCCCACATAGAAGAGACACCCTACTACCACATCACCATCCACCCCACATAGAGGAGACACCCTACCACCACATCACCATCCACCCCACATAGAAGAGACACCCTACCACCACATCACCATCCACCCCACATAGAAGGAGACACCCTACTACCACATCACCATCCACCCCACATAGAAGAGACACCCTACCACCACATCACCATCCACCCCACATAGAAGAGACACCCTACTACCACATCACCATCCACCCCACATAGAGGAGACACCCTACTACCACATCACCATCCACCCCACATAGAAGAGACACCCTACTACCACATCACCATCCACCCCACATAGAGGAGACACCCTACCACCACATCACCATCCTCCCCACATAGAAGAGACACCCTACCACCACATCACCATCCACCCCACATAGAAGAGACACCCTACTACCACATCACCATCCACCCCACATAGAGGAGACACCCTACTACCACATCACCATCCACCCCACATAGAAGAGACACCCTACCACCACATCACCATCCACCCCACATAGAAGAGACACCCCACATAGAGGAGACACCCTACCACCACATCACCATCCACCCCACATAGAAGAGACACCCTACTACCACATCACCATCCACCCCACATAGAAGAGACACCCTACTACCACATCACCATCCACCCCACATAGAGGGGACACACTACCACCGCATCACCATCCACCCCACATAGAGGGGGACACCCTACCACCACATCACCATCCACCCCACATAGAAGAGACACCCTACCACCACATCACCATCCACCCCACATAGAGGAGACACCCTACTACCACATCACCATCCACCCCACATAGAAGAGACACCCTACTACCACATCACCAACCACCCCACATAGAAGAGACACCCTACCTACCACATCACCATCCACCCCACATAGAAGAGACACCCTACCACCACATCACCATCCACCCCACATAGAAGAGACACCCTACCACACATCACCATCCACCCCACATAGAAGAGACACCCTACCACCACATCACCATCCATCCCACATAGAAGAGACAACCTACCACCACATCACCATCCACCCCACATAGAAGAGACACCCTACCACCACATCACCATCCACCCCACATAGAAGAGACACCCTACCACCACATCACCATCCACCCCACATAGAAGAGACACCCTACCACCACATCACCATCCACCCCACATAGAAGAGACAACCTACCACCACATCACCATCCATCCACATAGAAGAGACACCCTACCACCACATCACCATCCACCCCACATAGAAGAGACAACCTACCACCACATCACCATCCACCCCACATAGAAGAGACACCCTACCACCACATCACCATCCACCCCACATAGAAGAGACAACCTACCACCACATCACCATCCACCCCACATAGAAGAGACACACTACCACCACATCACCATCCACCCCACATAGAAGAGACACCCTACCACCACATCACCATCCACCCCACATAGAAGAGACACCCTACCACCACATCACCATCCACCCCACATAGAAGAGACACCCTACCACCACATCACCATCCACCCCACATAGAAGAGACACCCTACCACCACATCACCATCCACCCCACATAGAAGAGACAACCTACCACCACATCACCATCCACCCCACATAGAAGAGACACCCTACCACCACATCACCATCCATCCTTCATAGAAGAGACACCCTACCACCACATCACCATCCACCCCACATAGAAGAGACACCCTACCACCACATCACCATCCACCCCACATAGAAGAGACACCCTACTACCACATCACCATCCACCCCACAGAGAAGAGACACCCTACCAGCACATCACCATCCACCCCACATAGAAGATACACCCTACTACCACATCACCATCCACCCCACATAGAAGAGACACCCTACTGCCACATCACCATCCAGCCCACATAGAAGAGACACCCTACCACCACATCACCATCCACCCCACATAGAAGAGACAACCTACCACCACATTACCATCCACCCCACATAGAAGAGACAACCTACCACCACATCACCATCCACCCCACATAGAAGAGACAACCTACCACCACATCACCATCCATCCTTCATAGAAGAGACACACTACCACCACATCACCATCCACCCCACATAGAAGAGACACACTACCACCACATCACCATCCACCCCACATAGAAGAGACACCCTACCACCACATCACCATCCACCCCACATAGAAGAGACACACTACCACCACATCACCATCCACCTCACATAGAAGAGACAACCTACCACCACATTACCATCCACCCCACATAGAAGAGACAACCTACCACCACATTACCATCCACCCCACATAGAAGAGACAACCTACCACCACATCACCATCCACCCCACATAGAAGAGACAACCTACCACCACATCACCATCCATCCTTCATAGAAGAAACACCCTACCACCACATCACCATCCACCCCACATAGAAGAGACACACTACCACCACATCACCATCCACCCCACATAGAAGAGACACCCTACCACCACATCACCATCCACCCCACATAGAAGAGACACCCTACCACCACATCACCATCCACCCCACATAGAAGAGACACCCAACCACCACATCACCATCCACCCCACATAGAAGAGACACCCTACCACCACATCACCATCCACCCACATAGAAGAGACACCCTACCACCACATCACCATCCACCCCACATAGAAGAGACACCCTACCACCACATCACCATCCACCCCACATAGAAGAGACACCCTACCACCACATCACCATCCACCCCACATAGAAGAGACACCCTACCACCACATCACCATCCACCCCACATAGAAGAGACACCCTACCACCACATCACCATCCACCCCACATAGAAGAGACACCCTACCACCACATCACCATCCACCCCACATAGAGGAGACACCCTACTACCACATCACAATCCACCCCACATAGAAGAGACACCCTACTACCACATCACCATTCACCCCACATAGAGGAGACACCCTACCACCACATCACCATCCACCCCACATAGAGGCGACACCCTACCACCACATCACCATCCACCCCACATAGAAGAGACACCCTACCACCACATCACCATCCACCCCACATAGAGGGGACACCCTACCACCACATCACCATCCACCCCACATAGAAGAGACAACCTACCACCACATCACCATCCACCCCACATAGAGGGGACACCCTACTACCACATCACCATCCACCCCACATAGAAGAGACACCCTACCCACCACATCACCATCCACCCCACATAGAAGAGACACCCTACTACCACATCACCATCCACCCCACATAGAAGAGACACCCTACTACCACATCACCATCCACCCCACATAGAGGAGACACCCTACTACCAAATCACCATCCACCCCACATAGAGGAGACACCCTACTACCAAATCACCATCCACCCCACATAGAGGAGACACCCTACCACCACATCACCATCCACCCCACATAGAAGAGACACCCTACCACCACATCACCATCCATCCTTCATAGAAGAGACACCCTACCACCACATCACCATCCACCCCACATAGAAGAGACACCCTACCACCACATCACCATCCACCCCACATAGAAGAGACACCCTACTACCACATCACCATCCACCCCACAGAGAAGAGACACCCTACCAGCACATCACCATCCACCCCATATAGAAGAGACAACCTACCACCACATCACCATCCACCCCACATAGAAGAGACACCCTACCACCACATCACCATCCATCCCACATAGAAGAGACACCCTACTACCACATCACCATCCACCCCACAGAGAAGAGACACCCTACCACCACATCACCATCCACCCCACATAGAAGAGACAACCTACCACCACATCACCATTCATCCCACAGAGAAGAGACACCCTACTACCACATCACTATCCACCCCACATAGAAGAAACAACATACCACTGGAAAACCATCCACCCCACATTAGAGATGACACCTTACCACCTAGACCCTAATCACACATAGACAATATACTGAACCACCTGGACACCATGCAGTCCTATATATAGGAGGCGCCTCAGACCCCAACGTGGGGATACAGCCATAATAGAGGAGAAACCCAACTACTACACCATCATCCACCCCCAGAGGGGAGACATACCATTCTAGTGTCCTCACTACTGCTAAACCATCTACTACACCCCATGAAGGGAGTGTTGGTGGGTGAGGGGGGATCACAGTGTAGAATTTGGTATTCTGATCAGATCGGTGATGCCGGACGTACATCGAGCTCTGTAACTTCTATGGTACTTTTTACTGATAACTTCTCTGGATGAAACCTGGAAATGAAATGACATATCACAGAACCAGCACATCCGGTATATATCTCCTGACCTAAGCGCCAATCACTGACCATTGCAGTCCTCAGAGGAGGAATCACTTCAATTCACAAATTTTACTGAAAACGGAGGGAAGGTTCCCCCCCCCCCCCCCCAACCATAGCAACTGCCACCCCCTGACTGCAGCTGCCAAATGTATCCCATCTGTTACCAAGCAAAAATAGTCATCTCTATAAGACTGCATGCCAGGAATATCCAGAATACCAATAGCACAGCCAATGCATGCCAATAGGGAGGTGGTACTGTAGGAACAGATACCGAGAATTACACCCGACATACAGGACAGGAGAAGTAGTACTGTGCAGAGTCCATACATACAGAATAAGAAGAGATACCGAGAATTGCACCCGACATAGCACAGGGGTCACTGGAGATACAGGAGAACAGGGGTCACTGGAGACACAGGAGAATAGGGGTCACTGGAGACACAGGAGAACAGGGGTCATTGGAGACACAAGAGCACAGGGGTCACTGGAGATACAGGAGAACAGGGGTCACTGGAGACACAGGAGAACAGGGGTCACTGGAGACACAGAATAACAGGAGTCACTGGAGACACAGGAGCACTGGGGTGACTGGAGACACAGGAGCACAGGGGTCACTGGAGACACAGGAGCACAGGGGTCACTGGAGACACAGGAGAACAGGGGTCACTGGAGACACAGGAGTCACTGGAGATATATGAGCACAGGAGTCACTGGAGACACACAAGCACAGGGGTTACTGGAGACACAGAAGCACAGGGATCACTGGAGACACAGAAGCACAGGGATCACTGGAGACACAGAAGCACAGGGATCACTGGAGACACAGGAGCACAGGGGTGTCATGTCCTGTGTGTTGTAAGAGACACAAGACTCTGGGCTGGAACAATGGCTGTTTATTTCAGTACAGGCTGTACAATGCAACATGCATCTCAGGACAGTACATATCTCTGCTTCCTACATGTGCACTCTCCAAGATGGCTGCTATGCCCCAAGGGGTCACTGGAGACACAGGATAACAGGAGTCACTGGAGACACAGAAGCACAGGAGTCACTGGAGACACAGGAGCACAGGGGTCACTGGAGACACAGGAGCACAGGGGTCACTGGAGACACAGAAGAACAGGGGTCACTAGAGACACAGGAGCACAGGAGTCACTGGAGACACAGGAGCACAGGAGTCACTGGAGACACAGGGGCACAGGAGTCACTGGAGACACAGGAGCACAGGAGTTACTGGAGACACAGGGGCACAGGAGTTACTGGAGACACAGGGGCACAGGGGTCACTGGAGACACAGGAGCACAGGAGTTACTGGAGACACAGGGGCACAGGGGTCACTGGAGACACAGGAGAACAGGGTTCACTGGAGACACAGGAGCACAGGAGTCACTGGAGACACAGGACCACAGGGGTCATTGGAGATACAGGAGAACAGGGGTCACTGGAGACACAGAAGACCAGGGGTCACTGGAGACACAGGAGAACAGGAGTCACTGGAGACACAGGATAACAGGAGTCACTGGAGACACAGGAGCACAGGGGTCCCTGGAGACACAGGAGAACAGGAGTCACTGGAGATACAGGAGCACAGGGGTCACTGGAGACACAGAAGAACAGGGGTCACTGGAGACACAGGAGCACAGGGGTCATTGGAGACACAGGAGCACAGGGGTCACTGGAGACACAGGAGAACAGGGGTCACTGGAGACCAAAGAACACAAGGGTCACTTGAGATACAGGAGAACAGGGGTCACTGGAGACACAGGAGCAATGGGGTCACTGGAGACACAGGAGCACAGGGGTCACTGGAGACACAGAAGCACAAGGATCACTGGAGACACAGGAGCACAGGGGTCACTGGAGACACAGAAGCACAGGGATCACTGGAGACACAGGAGCACAGGGGTCACTGGAGACACAGAAGCACAGGGATCACTGGAGACACAGGAGCACAGGGGTCACTGGAGACACAGAAGCACAGGGATCACTGGAGACACAGGAGCACAGGGGTCACTGGAGACACAGGAGCACAGAGGTCACTGGAGACACAGGAGCAGAGGGGTCACGTGAGATACAGGAGAACAGGGGTCACTGGAGACACAGTTGAACGAGGTCACTGGAGACACAGAAGCACAGGAGTCACTGGAGACACAGGAGCACATGGGTCACTGGAGATACAGGAGAACAGGGGTCATTGGAGACACAGGAGCACAGGGGTTACTGGAGACACAGGAGCACAGGGGTCACTGGAGACACAGGAGCACAGGGGTCACTGGAGACACAGGAGAACAGGGGTCACTGGAGACACAGGAGAACAGGGCTCACTGGAGACACAGGAGCACAGGGGTTACTGGAGACACAGGAGCACAGGGGTCACTGGAGACACTGGAGAGAGACACAAGAAAACAGGAGTCACCGGAGAGAGACACAGGACAACAGGAGTCACTGGAGAGAGACACCGGAGAACAGGGGTCACTGGAGACACATGAGCACAGGGGTCACTGGAGACACATGAGAACAGGGGTCACTGGAGACACAGGAGCACTGGAGTCACTGGAGACACAGGAGAACAGGGGTCACTGGAGACACAGGAGAACAGGGGTCACTGGAGACACCGGAGAACAGGGCTCACTGGAGACACAGGAGCACAGGGGTCACTGGAGACACAGGAGAACAGGGGTCACTGGAGACACAGGAGAACAGGAGTCACTGGAGACACAGGAGCACAGGGGTCACTGGAGACACAGGAGAACAAGGTTTACTGGAGACACAGGAGAACAGGAGTCACTGGAGACACATGAGCACAGGGGTCACTGGAGACACAGGAGCACTGGAGTCACTGGAGACACAGGAGAACAGGGGTCACTGGAGACACAGGAGAACAGGGGTCACTGGAGACACAGGAGAACAGGGCTCACTGGAGACACAGGAGAACAGGGGTCACTGGAGACACAGGAGAACAGGAGTTACTGGAGACACAGGAGCACAGGGGTCACTGGAGACACAGGAGCACTGGAGTCACTGGAGACACAGGAGAACAGGGGTCACTGGAGACACAGGAGAACAGGGGTCACTGGAGACACAGGAGAACAGGGGTCACTGGAGACACAGGAGAACAGGGGTCACTGGAGACACAGGAGAACAGGGGTCACTGGAGACACAGGAGCACAGGGGTCACTGGAGACACAGGAGAACAGGGGTCACTGGAGACACAGGATCACAGGGGTCACTGGAGACACAGGAGAACAGGAGTCACTGGAGACACAGGAGCACAGGGGTCCCTGGAGACACAGTTCATGGCTGGTGAAGCTCCTCCCTTCTTACGTGCCATAGCCCTCTCCTCTTCTGGGAGTGTCCAATTACTGTCTATGCTGACCCAGCTCCTCCGTCCTTTAATGTTGTAGCTCTTCTCTTTTAAAAATGTCTACTGTCTGTGGTGGCTTAGCTCCTCCCTTCTTACATGCCATTGCCTCCTCCTCTTCTGGGAGTGTCTAATTACTCTCTGTGCTGGCCCAGCTCCTCCATCTTACCCCTCACCCCCTACATTGTGTACATAAAACCTTGTGGGGAGAGTGTTGTTGAAATGAACGATCCGGGGAAAGGGTCTCTTTAAGCTTTTTATTAAGACTGAAAAACATCAGGTTCCAGGTCACATGACGTCACGCGGCAGGAGTGAAAGTGAAGATGCGCTGATGACACCCCCTGCGATGCGGATCACGTGACCCGGTGGTGTGTTTGGGTCATGTGACCATCCAAGACCGTTCTTGCTAAATAATATGTAATATTTCTGTAGAGCGCCGAGATCTTCCTTATATTATAAAATCCACCATGGTGGAAAACTTCCACCCACATTAACCCCCTGGCCGATGGACCCCTGGGGGCCCCGGAGGAGGGGATGAGACAGGAAGGGACATGTTGTGCCCCCCCGGAGAGATTCTTCACAGCTTTTCTGTAAATAAAAGAGGCGACACTTTCCTCCAGACGCGCTTCTCACCCATTACAGGCCGGGGGAGGGGGGGCACGGCGGACCGAGGAGTCAACGCCGGGAGCCGCGTGAAGTGCCATATATATTAGAAGTGTTGTGTATATTCTATATATTCATTGTGTTCCCATAGGATGCCCCCTACAGGGAGAATGACATGGGCTCTGTGGGGGCCCCAAGTACCCCCAAAATAAATGGGGCCTAAAATCCAATTTCCCGTCCTGAAAGAAGTCTAGAGGCTCAGAGATCGGCGCGGTGGGGGGTCACAGAATGACACATACAGGGAAATCCTGAAGTCATGACCTGTCAGCACCTTGCTGGGGCCCCATACTATACTTTTCTACTGTACTCTGCTGGGGCCATGTACTGCACCCTACTGGAACCCCGTATTGTACCCTGCTGGGGCCCCGTACTGCACCCTGCTGGGGCTCAGTACTGCACCCTACTAGGGCCCCTGTATTGTTCACTGCTGGGGCTTCGTACTGCATCCTACTGGGGTCCCGTACTGCACCCTACTGGGGACCCATATTGTACCCTGCTGGGGCTCAGTACTGTACCCTACTAGGGCTCCGTACTGCACCCTACTGGGGCTCTGTACTGCACCCTACTGGGGCTCTGTACTGCACCCTACTGGGGCTCCGTACTGCACCCTACTGGGGCTCCGTACTGCACCCTACTGGAGCTCTGTACTGCACCCTACTGGGGCTACGTATTACACCCTACTGGGGCTCCGTACTGCACCCTACTGGGGCTCCGTACTGCACCTTGCTGGGGCTCCGTACTGCACCCTACTGGGGCTCCGTACTGCACCCTACTGAGGTTCAGTACTAAACCCTACTGGGGCTCTGTACTTCACCCTCCTTGGGCTAAGTATTACACCCTACTGGGGCTCCGTACTGCACCCTACTGGGGCTCTGTACTGCACCCTACTGCACCCTACTGGGCTCTGTACGCACCCTACTGGGGCTGTATTACACCCTACTGGGGCTCCGTACTGCACCCTACTGGAGCTCTGTACTGCACCCTACTGGGGCTACGTATTACACCCTACTGGGGCTCCGTACTGCACCCTACTGGGGCTCCGTACTGCACCTTGTTGGGGCTCCGTACTGCACCCTACTGGGGCTCCGTACTGCATCCTACTGGGGCTCAGTACTAAACCCTACTGGGGCTCTGTACTTCACCCTCCTTGGGCTACGTATTACACCCTACTGGGGCTCCGTACTGCACCCTGCTGGGGATCCGTACTGCACCCTACCGGGGCTACGTATTACACCCTACTGGGGCTCCGTACTGCACCCTACTGGGGCTCCGTACTGCACCCTACTGGAGCTCTGTACTGCACCCTACTGGGGCTACGTATCACACCCTACTGGGGCTCAGTACTTCACCCTGCTGGGGCTCTGTACTGCACCCTGCTGGGGCTCCGTACTAAACCCTACTGGGGCTCAGTACTAAACCCTACTGGGGCTCTGTACTGCACCCTACTGGGGCTCTGTACTGCACCCTACTGGGGCTACGTATTACACCCTGCTGGGGCTCCGTACTGCACCGTACTGGGGCTCTGTACTGCACCCTACAGGAGCTCAGTACTACACCCTACTGGGGCTCCGTACTGCATCCTACTGGGGCTCCGTACTGCATCCTACCGGGGCTCCGTACTACACCCTATCGGGGCTCCGTACTGCACCCTACTGGGGTTTTGTACTGCACCCTACTGGGGCTATGTATTACACCCTACTGGGGCTCCGTACTGCACCCTACTGGGGCTCCGTACTGCACCCTACTGGGGCTCTGTACTGCACCCTGCTGGGGCTCCGTACTGCACCCTACTGGGGCTCAGTACTAATCCCTACTGGGGCTCTGTACTGCACCCTACTGGGGCTCTGTACTGCACCCTACTGGGGCTACTAACTACACCCTACTGGGGCTCCGTACTGCACCCTACTGGGGCTCCGTACTGCACCTTGCTGAGGCTCCGTACTGCACCCTGAGGGCCGCTGTTCAAAGCTTCTTCTTTCACCTCTCGGTGACTCCACCAAGAACTGACAGCCGGTACGTCAGTGTGACCTGTGTGATGTGCGGGGTGTCCACGCCCCCTAGGACCCCGACTTCAGCAGAGGTCAGAGAGTTGGATTATGGATAGATTCTATCAGATAAAAGCAAAATTCAGATTAAAGCAACTAGCGGGGCCAGCGGGAGGCAGAGACCCTCCGACAATAAAACCGCGCTAATTACACTGAGAACCGCCAGACGCAGGGACGAAGATTCTAATTTATACGTGTTACCACAACCCAACCCCCGAGGGACTGGAGAAGGATAAAAATATACTTTGATAAAAAATGAATTACCATAATAATTAATAATAAAATAAAACACAAATATTTCCTGCATGTCACAGAGGAAATATTACATCATCGCCTGATTACAGTTATTCACCATAAAATGTAAATAATAATAATAATTATAATGATCATCATAAGCCTCATATTAATGTAGCCAGGCGCTGGGCTACGGCAATATGGAGACGGAGACATTTCCCTATATTATCTCCCTCTACTGAGATACTGATGTTATGCTGCACCATCCTCCTCCAGCCAGCAGGGGGGAGCTAAAGTCAAGCAAGCCCATAGACTTCTATGCATAGCGCTGAGAATCTTGGGAGTTGTAGTTTGAGAGCCATATAATGGGACGAGTAGACTCCATACACTACAGATCCCAATAGGCACTGTGCTGTAGGAGGAGTGGAGAGATGATCTTTATTAAACTGCCCGGTAGAGTTCTTCCTCTTGGCACCCAGGGAGTTAGAAAGAGAAAGAGCACCTCTCCCTGGATATTCGCCTGCCAGCTAGAGAACATAACACTAGGAGGACACCCGAGCCTGAGACTAGGAGTGAGGACATCCGAGCCTGAGACTAGGAGTGAGGACACCCGAGCCTGAGACTAGGAGTGAGGACATCCGAGCCTGAGACTAGGAGTGAGGACACCCGAGCCTGAGACTAGGAGGAGTGAGGACATCCGAGCCTGAGACTAGGAGTGAGGACACCCGAGCCTGAGACTAGGAGTGAGGACACCCGAGCCTGAGACTAGGAGTGAGGACATCCGAGCCTGAGACTAGGAGTGAGGACACCCGAGCCTGAGACTAGGAGTGAGGACACCCGAGCCTGAGACTAGGAGTGAGGACACCCGAGCCTGAGACTAGGAGTGAGGACATCCGAGCCTGAGACTAGGAGTGAGGACACCCGAGCCTGAGACTAGGAGTGAGGACATCCGAGCCTGAGACTAGGAGTGAGGACACCCGAGCCTGAGACTAGGAGTGAGGACACCCGAGCCTGAGACTAGGAGTGAGGACATGTGATCCTGAGACTAGGAGTGAGGACATCCAAGCCTGAGACTAGGAGTGAGGACACCCGAGCCTGAGACTAGGAGTGAGAACACCCGAGCCTGAGACTAGGAGTGAGGACATGTGATCTGAGACTAGGAGTGAGGACATCCAAGCCTGAGACTAGGAGTGAGGACACCCGAGCCTGAGTGAGGACACCCGAGCCTGAGACTAGGAGTGAGGACAGCCTGAGACTAGGAGTGAGGACACCCGAGCTGAGACTAGGAGTGAGACTCCAAGCCTGAGACTAGGAGTGAGGACATCCGAGCCTGAGACTAGGAGTGAGGACATTGAAACCTGAGACTAGAAGTGAGGATATTGAAGCCTGAGACTAGGAGTGAGGACACCCGGGCCTGAGACTAGGAGTGAGGACACCTGAGCCTGAGACTAGGAGTGAGGACACCCGGGCCTGAGACTAGGAGTGAGGACATTCGAGCCTGAGACTAAGAGTGAGGACACCCGGGCCTGAGACTAGGAGTGAGGACACCCGAGCCTGAGACTAGGAGTGAGGACATTCGAGCCTGAGACTAGGAGTGAGGACACCCGAGCCTGAGACTAGGAATGAGGACATTCGAGCCTGAGACTAGGAGTGAGGACACCCGAGCTTGAGACTAGGAGTGAGGACATTCGAGCCTGACACTGGGAGTGAGGACATTCGAGCCTGAGACTAGGAGTGAGGACACCCGAGCCTGAGACTAGGAGTGAGGACAACCGGGCCTGAGACTAGGAGTAAGGACATTCGAGCCTGAGACTAAGAGTGAGGACACCCGGGCCTGAGACTAGGAGTGAGGACACCCGAGCCTGAGACTAGGAGTGAGGACATTCGAGCCTGAGACTAGGAGTGAGGACAATCGAGCCTGAGACTACGAGTGAGGACACCCGAGCCTGAGACTAGGAGTGAGGACACCCGAGCCTAAGACTAGGAGTGAGGACACCCGAGCCTGAGACTAGGAGTGAGGACATGTGATCCTGAGACTAGGAGTGAGGACATCCAAGCCTGAGACTAGGAGTGAGGACACCTGAGACTAGGAGTGAGGACATGTGATCCTGAGACTAGGAGTGAGGACATGTGATCCTGAGACTAGGAGTGAGGACATCCAAGCCTGAGACTAGGAGTGAGGACATCCGAGCCTGAGACAGGGAGGACATCCAAGCCTGAGACTAGAAGTGAGGACATCCGAGCCTGAGACAGGGAGGACATCCAAGCATAAGACTAGGAGTGAGGACATCTGAGCCTGAGACTAGGAGTGAGGACACCCGAGCCTGAGACTAGGAGTGAGGACACCCGAGCCTGAGACTAGGAGTGAGGACATCTGAGCCTGAGACTAGGAGTGAGGACACCCGAGCCTGAGACTAGGAGTGAGGACACCCGAGCCTGAGACTAGGAGTGAGGACATGTGATCCTGAGACTAGGAGTGAGGACATCCAAGCCTGAGACTAGGAGTGAGGACACCCGAGCCTGAGACTAGGAGTGAGGACATGTGATCCTGAGACTAGGAGTGAGGACATGTGATCCTGAGACTAGGAGTGAGGACATCCAAGCCTGAGACTAGGAGTGAGGACATCCGAGTCTGAGACAGGGAGGACATCCAAGCATGAGACTAGGAGTGAGGACATCTGAGCCTGAGACTAGGAGTGAGGACACCCGAGCCTGAGACTAGGAGTGAGGACATGTGATCCTGAGACTAGGAGTGAGGACATCCAAGCCTGAGACTAGGAGTGAGGACATCCGAGCCTGAGACTAGACTCCATACACTACAGATCCCAATAGGCACTGTGCAGTAGGAGGAGTGGAGAGATGATCTTTATTAAACTGCCTGGTAGAGTTCTTCCTCTTGGCACCCAGGGAGTTAGAAAGAGAAAGAGCACCTCTCCCTGGATATTCGCCTGCCAGCTAGAGAACATAACAGCGGACATCCGAGCCTGAGACTAGGAGTGAGGACATCCGAGCCTGAGACTAGGAGTGAGGACACCCGAGCCTGAGACTAGGAGTGAGGACATCCAAGCCTGAGACTAGGAGTGAGGACATCCGAGCCAGAGATTAGGAGTGAGAACACCCGAGCCTGAGACTAGGAGTGAGGACATCCGAGCCTGAGACTAGGAGTGAGGACATCCGAGCCTGAGACTAGGAGTGAGGACACCCGAGCCTGAGACTAGGAGTGAGGACATCCAAGCCTGAGACTAGGAGTGAGGACATCCAAGCCTGAGACTAGGAGTGAGGACATTGAAACCTGAGACTAGAAGTGAGGATATTGAAGCCTGAGACTAGGAGTGAGGACACCCGGGCCTGAGACTAGGAGTGAGGACACCTGAGCCTGAGACTAGGAGTGAGGACACCCGGGCCTGAGACTAGGAGTGAGGACATTCGAGCCTGAGACTAAGAGTGAGGACACCCGGGCCTGAGACTAGGAGTGAGGACACCCGAGCCTGAGACTAGGAGTGAGGACATTCGAGCCTGAGACTAGGAGTGAGGACACCCGAGCCTGAGACTAGGAGTGAGGACATTCGAGCCTGAGACTAGGAGTGAGGACACCCGAGCCTGAGACTAGGAGTGAGGACATTCGAGCCTGACACTAGGAGTGAGGACATTCGAGCCTGAGACTAGGAGTGAGGACACCCGAGCCTGAGACTAGGAGTGAGGACAACCGGGCCTGAGACTAGGAGTGAGGACATTCGAGCCTGAGACTAAGAGTGAGGACACCCGGGCCTGAGACTAGGAGTGAGGACACCCGAGCCTGAGACTAGGAGTGAGGACATTCGAGCCTGAGACTACGAGTGAGGACACCCGAGCCTGAGACTAGGAGTGAGGACACCCGGGCCTGAGACTAGGAGTGAGGACACCCGAGCCTAAGACTAGGAGTGAGGACATTCGAGCCTGAGATTAGGAGTGAGGACATTCGAGCCTGAGACTAGGAGTGAGGACACCCAAGCCTGAGACTAGGAGTGAGGACACCCGAGCCTGAGACTAGGAGTGAGGACACCCGAGCCTAAGACTAGGAGTGAGGACATTCGAGCCTGAGACTATGAGTGTCATACATGTGTACTAGGCATCAGAGTTTCAATGTAATACGGTCAGCATCTTTTGATTGGTTGTGAGTGTAATACGGCGAGTGTCTCTAGGTTGGATTTTCGATGGAATACGGTCAGTGTCTTTTGGTTGGTGGTGGAAGACGGCAAGCATCTCTCTGCTGGTGGAGTTTCAGTGGAATAAAATGGCCATCTCTCAGTTGGTGGAGGTTTGGTGGAATACGGTTAGTGTCTCTCAGATGTTTGAGTTTTGGTTGCATATGGTGAGTGTCTCTCAGGCGGCGTACACACGACCGATATGGTGAGTGTCTCTCAGGTGTTTGAGTTGCGGTTGCATATGGTGAGTGTCTCTCAGGTGTTTGGGTTGCATATGGTGAGTGTCTCTCAGGTGTTTGGGTTTCGGTTGCATATGGTGAGTGTCTCTCAGGTGTTTGGGTTTCGGTTGCATAGGGTGAGTGTCTCTCAGGTGTTTGGGTTTCGGTTGCATATAGTGAGTGTCTCTCAGGTGTTTGGGTTTCGGTTGCATAGGGTGAGTGTCTCTCAGGTGTTTGGGTTTCGGTTGCATAGGGTGAGTGTCTCTCAGGTGTTTGAGTTGCGGTTGCATATGGTGAGTGTCTCTCAGGTGTTTGGGTTTCGGTTGCATATGGTGAGTGTCTCTCAGGTGTTTAGGTTGCATATGGTGAGTGTCTCTCAGGTGTTTGGGTTTCGGTTGCATATGGTGAGTGTCTCTCAGGTGTTTGGGTTGCATATGGTGAGTGTCTCTCAGGTGTTTGGGTTTCGGTTGCATATGGTGAGTGTCTCTCAGGTGTTTGGGTTTCGGTTGCATAGGGTGAGTGTCTCTCAGGTGTTTGAGTTGCAGTTGCATATGGTGAGTGTCTCTCAGGTGTTTGGGTTTCGGTTGCATATGGTGAGTGTCTCTCAGGTGTTTGAGTTGCGGTTGCATATGGTGAGTGTCTCTCAGGTGTTTGGGTTTCGGTTGCATAGGGTGAGTGTCTCTCAGGTGTTTGAGTTGCGGTTGTATATGGTGAGTGTCTCTCAGGTGTTTGGGTTACGGTTGCATATGGTGAGTGTCTCTCAGGTGTTTGGGTTTCGGTTGCATATGGTGAGTGTTTCTCAGGTGTTTGGGTTTCGGTTGCATAGGGTGAGTGTCTCTCAGGTGTTTGGGTTCCGGTTGCATAGGGTGAGTGTCTCTCAGGTGTTTGAGTTGCGGTTGCATATGGTGAGTGTCTCTCAGGTGTTTGGGTTTCGGTTGCATAGGGTGAGTGTCTCTCAGGTGTTTGGGTTTCGGTTGCATATGGTGAGTGTCTCTCAGGTGTTTGGGTTTCGGTTGCATAGGGTGAGTGTCTCTCAGGTGTTTGAGTTGCGGTTGCATATGGTGAGTGTCTCTAAGTAGTTTGGGTTGCATATGGTGAGTGTCTCTCAGGTGTTTGGGTTTCGGTTGCATAGGGTGAGTGTCTCTCAGGTGTTTGGGTTTCGGTTGCATAGGGTGAGTGTCTCTCAGGTGTTTGGGTTTCGGTTGCATATGGTGAGTGTCTCTCAGGTGTTTGGGTTTCGGTTGCATATGGTGAGTGTCTCTCAGGTGTTTGGGTTTCGGTTGCATAGGGTGAGTGTCTCTCAGGTGTTTGAGTTGCGGTTGCATATGGTGAGTGTCTCTAAGTAGTTTGGGTTGCATATGGTGAGTGTCTCTCAGGTGTTTGGGTTTCGGTTGCATAGGGTGAGTGTCTCTCAGGTGTTTGGGTTTCGGTTGCATATAGTGAGTGTCTCTCAGGTGTTTGGGTTTCGGTTGCATAGGGTGAGTGTCTCTCAGGTGTTTGGGTTTCGGTTGCATAGGGTGAGTGTCTCTCAGGTGTTTGCGTTGCGGTTGCATATGGTGAGTGTCTCTCAGGTGTTTGGGTTGCATATGGTGAGTGTCTCTCAGGTGTTTGGATTTCGGTTGCATATGGTGAGTGTCTCTCAGGTGTTTGAGTTGCGGTTGCATATGGTGAGTGTCTCTCAGGTGTTTGGGTTGCATATGGTGAGTGTCTCTCAGGTGTTTGGGTTTCGGTTGCATATGGTGAGTGTCTCTCAGGTGTTTGAGTTGCGGTTGCATATGGTGAGTGTCTCTCAGGTGTTTGGGTTGCATATGGTGAATGTCTCTCAGGTGTTTGGGTTTCGGTTGCATATGGTGAGTGTCTCTCAGGTGTTTGGGTTTCGGTTGCATAGGGTGAGAGTCTCTCAGGTGTTTGAGTTGCGGTTGCATATGGTGAGTGTCTCTCAGGTGTTTGGGTTTCGGTTGCATATGGTGAGTGTCTCTCAGGTGTTTGAGTTGCGGTTGCATATGGTGAGTGTCTCTCAGGTGTTTGGGTTTCGGTTGCATAGGGTGAGTGTCTCTCAGGTGTTTGAGTTGCGGTTGCATATGGTGAGTGTCTCTCAGGTGTTTGGGTTACGGTTGCATATGGTGAGTGTCTCTCAGGTGTTTGGGTTTCGGTTGCATATGGTGAGTGTCTCTCAGGTGTTTGGGTTTCGGTTGCATAGGGTGAGTGTCTCTCAGGTGTTTGGGTTTCGGTTGCATAGGGTGAGTGTCTCTCAGGTGTTTGAGTTGCGGTTGCATATGGTGAGTGTCTCTCAGGTGTTTGGGTTTCGGTTGCATAGGGTGAGTGTCTCTCAGGTGTTTGGGTTTCAGTTGCATATGGTGAGTGTCTCTCAGGTGTTTGGGTTTCGGTTGCATAGGGTGAGTGTCTCTCAGGTGTTTGGGTTTCGGTTGCATATGGTGAGTGTCTCTCAGGTGTTTGGGTTTCGGTTGCATATGGTGAGTGTCTCTCAGGTGTTTGGGTTTCGGTTGCATAGGGTGAGTGTCTCTCAGGTGTTTGAGTTGCGGTTGCATATGGTGAGTGTCTCTAAGTAGTTTGGGTTGCATATGGTGAGTGTCTCTCAGGTGTTTGGGTTTGGGTTGCATATGGTGAGTGTCTCTCAGGTGTTTGGGTTTCGGTTGCATAGGGTGAGTGTCTCTCAGGTGTTTGAGTTGCGGTTGCATATGGTGAGTGTCTCTAAGTAGTTTGGGTTGCATATGGTGAGTGTCTCTCAGGTGTTTGGGTTTCGGTTGCATATGGTGAGTGTCTCTCAGGTGTTTGGGTTGCATATGGTGAGTGTCTCTCAGGTGTTTGGGTTTCGGTTGCATATGGTGAGTGTCTCTCAGGTGTTTGGGTTTCGGTTGCATAGGGTGAGTGTCTCTCAGGTGTTTGAGTTGCGGTTGCATATGGTGAGTGTCTCTCAGGTGTTTGGGTTTCGGTTGCATATGGTGAGTGTCTCTCAGGTGTTTGGGTTTCGGTTGCATATGGTGAGTGTCTCTCAGGTGTTTGGGTTTCGGTTGCATATGGTGAGTGTCTCTCAGGTGTTTGGGTTTCGGTTGCATATGGTGAGTGTCTCTCAGGTGTTTGGGTTTCGGTTGCATATGGTGAGTGTCTCTCAGGTGTTTGGGTTTCGGTTGCACATGGTGAGTGTCTCTCAGGTGTTTGGGTTTCGGTTGCATATGGTGAGTGTCTCTCAGGTGTTTGGGTTTCGGTTGCATATGGTGAGTGTCTCTCAGGTGTTTGGGTTTCGGTTGCATATGGTGAGTGTCTCTCAGGTGTTTGGGTTTCGGTTGCATATGGTGAGTGTCTCTCAGGTGTTTGGGTTTCGGTTGCATATGGTGAGTGTCTCTCAGGTGTTTGGGTTTCGGTTGCATATGGTGAGTGTCTCTCAGGTGTTTGGGTTTCGGTTGCATATGGTGAGTGTCTCTCAGGTGTTTGGGTTTCGGTTGCATATGGTGAGTGTCTCTCAGGTGTTTGGGTTTCGGTTGCATATGGTGAGTGTCTCTCAGGTGTTTGGGTTTCGGTTGCATATGGTGAGTGTCTCTCAGGTGTTTGGGTTTCGGTTGCATATGGTGAGTGTCTCTCAGGTGTTTGGGTTTCGGTTGCATATGGTGAGTGTCTCTCAGGTGTTTGGGTTTCGGTTGCATAGGGTGAGTGTCTCTCAGGTGTTTGAGTTGCGGTTGCATAGGGTGAGTGTCTCTCAGGTGTTTGGGTTTCGGTTGCATATGGTGAGTGTCTCTCAGGTGTTTGGGTTTCGGTTGCATAGGGTGAGTGTCTCTCAGGTGTTTGAGTTGCGGTTGCATATGGTGAGTGTCTCTCAGGTGTTTGGGTTTCGGTTGCATATGGTGAGTGTCTCTCAGGTGTTTGGGTTTCGGTTGCATATGGTGAGTGTCTCTCAGGTGTTTGGGTTTCGGTTGCACATGGTGAGTGTCTCTCAGGTGTTTGGGTTTCGGTTGCATATGGTGAGTGTCTCTCAGGTGTTTGGGTTTCGGTTGCACATGGTGAGTGTCTCTCAGGTGTTTGGGTTGCATATGGTGAGTGTCTCTCAGGTGTTTGAGTTTTAGTGGAAAACAGTCAGCTTCTGATGGTTGGGGTGGAATACAGTCAGCGTCTCTCACTGGGCAGAGCTTCAGTGGAATAGGCCAGCATTTCTCAGGTGTTTGAGAGTCAGGACCTGGGCTTGAACCTGGAACCTCTTCTGTGTCCGGCATTGACTCTTCCCACTGAGCTGTCTGGGATTCTGGACAGCCCCCTTTCTGATCTGCTGGATAAACCTATATGATCCATTAGACTACTCGGCTTGGTGTCTTGATTGCTGTTGAACCCCTTGCTCCTCCACTTGAACTTTCTGATAAAAGCCTTGTCTCGGCATTTCCTCTTGGCCAGGTGATTGAGCCTTTCCTGCCAGTGCCTTGCTGTTGTCTTTCCTGCTGCCTGATCCCAACCTGCAACCACCTGTGTTTGACCCTCAGCCTGTTCTTTCCTTACTCTACTGCTTGATCTCAATCTGCAGCCACTTGTGATTGATCACTTGGCTTGTTTCCTGACCACGCTGCTATTTCATCCTTGTCTGTTTATCCGCTTCTGGACCCCGGCTTGCTCACACCCTGGTGGGGCAAACTTGAGGATCACAACCTGGTACTAGCTCGCAGCTAAATCAATCCCCACCATCAGGAGCTCTGGTGAACACCGGCTAGTACTTAGACTCCGCACCTCAGGGGAGCCTGTGTCATCTGCCAGAAGTGACTGTCTGTATGCCTGTCCTGCAACTGCTATAGCTACTGGCCTTCAAGCCCGATGCCTGATTGTGACAGAATAACGTGGCCCTAACCTGTAGAAAGAAGTTCTGTTACTGAAAGTTACAGTACGCCCAGCCCCGAAACCAGCATGTCCTGAGCCGTTTGTTGTGATGCTCAAGAGATTTGACGGTAGCCATGCACCTCTTTCATCCTTCAAGATGGATTGCAGGTTGTTGTTTGCTCTTAAGCCTAGGACCTATTATATAAAGGTTTGTGCGTCTATCAACCTGCTCACTGGACCAATCAAAACATGGGCTCATCAGGTACTACAGGAAAGGAGTCCAGTGTTGGACAGCTGGGAAGCATTTATGTTAGCCCTGGACTCTCACTGTACAGTTGCCAAGAAAACCAGGGTTCCCACGTCTGCTCCTAGGTCTTGTGGCCTACGGGGACCCAGGGACAGGCATACCCTGTATAGATACGTCTCCGAGCCATTCCAGTACGTGCCAAGCCATGAAGCCCTAACGCCCAAGTCTGCTCCTAGGTCTTGTGGCCTAAGGGGACCCAAGGACAGGCATACCCTGTATAGATATGGCACCGAGCCATTCCAGTACGTGCCAAGCCATGAAGCCCTTTGTTTCTATCGTGGAGAAAGAGGGCACCTTATCTCCCTCTGCCCAACTTGTCCACCTCAGCCAAAGGTACTTCAAGTGTGTACTATTGGGACCCATCTTGCTGTCCCTGCTGTTCGGCCTGTGAACTGCCAAGGTTGCTGTAAGGCCTGTCCATGTTCAATGGCACAAGTGGGTTCCCAGACTACGGTGGTTAACGATACCAGTGCCCCTCTTGAACCCACAACCAATACCCATGTGAAACCCCTACCATCTGGCCTAGAGGCAACTATGCAACCTCCCGACAACAGACCAGTTCCAGTAGTCATTCCACGCTCCACAGTGGTAAATGCAGGACCTTCACCCTGTCCTGCCAAAGAACCACCGCCTGCTTCAGAGACACCTTCACTACCTCCTGAGAAAACACCTGTTCCTGATACCATCAATACTTCCTGTCCTGCCAAGGAAGTTCTACCACCTGACTGCACGTATGCCTCAAATGGCACCATAGTCCGTAAGCAGGATCTGGTGGTATTTGAAAAGCCTTGCAAGCGAGGAGAATCTCCCCGGCAGGAACTTCTACAGGAATAATAAGGTTCACTCCTCTAGATTAACAAGAGTATTCCACCAGAGGTTTCCTCACAAGCCAAGACCTAGGGGGTCCTGAAAGGAGGTGAGGAGAGTACTGTCAGGACCTGGGCTTGAACCTGGGACCTCTTCTGTTTCTGGCATTGACGCTTCCCACTGAACTATCTGGGATGCTGGACAGTTCCTTGCCTGATCTGCTGGATAAACCCATATGATCCATTAGACTACTCTGCTTGGTGTCTTGATTGCTGTTGAACCCCTTGCTCCTCCCATGAACTTCCTATATACAGGGCCGTTTGAAGAAATTAGGGGGCCTTCTTGGTGTCCGCACAGGGGCCCCAGCAGGGAGGGCCCTTGCCGCACCGCTGCTTCCTCCTGCAGTCCGGTCAGCCGTGTACCATAACCGCGCGGTACAGGAGGTTCAGTTTGCTGTTCCCAGGGCCGGACTGACAGGAAGTGCACACGCTCAGTGTGTGCACTTCCTGTCAGTCCGGCCGGGAACAGGATTCTGATTCTCCTGTACCGTGCGGTTATGGTACACGGCCGACCGGACTGCAGAAGGAATCACCGGTGCGGCAAGGGCCCTCAATGCTGGGGCCCCTGGCCAGCTCAGGGACCCAGGCAATTGCTTGGTTTGCCTGTCAGGTTCCGACGGGCCTGCCTATATAAGCCTGATCTCAGCACTTCCTCTTTGCCAGGTTATTGTGCCTTCCCTGCCAGTGCCTTGCTGTTGTCTTTCCTGTTGCCTGATCCCAACCTGCAACCACCCGTGTTTGACCCTCGGCTTGTTCTTTGACTACTCTACTGCCTGATCCCAACCTGCAACCACCTGTGATTGATCCCTTGGCTTGTTTCCTGACCACGCTCCTTGTCTGTTTTATCCGCTACTGGACCCCAGCTTGCTCACCTCCTGGTGGGGCGATCCTGAGGACCGCGACCTGGTGCTAACACGCAGCAAAATCCATCCCCACCATCAGGACCTCTGTGTCATCTGCCAGAAGTGTCTGCCTGTATGCCTGTCCTGCCACTGCTATAGCAATTGGCCTTCAAGCCCGACGCCTGATCGCGACATTGAGTTATGTTGGAATACGGTCAGTGTCTCTGGTTGGTTGTGGAAGACGGCAAGCGCCTCTCAGTGGGTGGAGTTTCAGTGGAATAAAGTGACCATCTCTCAGTTGGTGGAGGTTTGGTGGAATATGGTGAGGGTCTCTCAGGTGTTTAGGTTTCGGTTGCATATGGTGAGTGTCTCTCAGGTTTTTGGGATTCGGTTACATATGGTGAGTGTCTCTCAGGTGTTTGGAATTCGGTTACATATGGTGAGTGTCTCTCAGGTGTTTAGGTTTCGGTTGTATATGGTGAGTGTCTCTCAGGTGTTTGGGATTCGGTTACATATGGTGAGTGTCTCTCAGGTGTTTAGGATTCGGTTACATATGGTGAGTGTCTCTCAGGTGTTTGGGATTCGGTTGCATATAATGAGTGTCTCTCAGGTGTTTAGGATTCGGTTACATATGGTGAGTGTCTCTCAGGTGTTTGGGTTTCGGTTGCATATGGTGAGTGTCTCTCAGGTGTTTGGGTTGCGGTTGCATATGGTGAGTGTCTCTGAGGCCGTGTACACACGACCGAGGTTCTCGCTGGAAACCAGCGAGAACCTCGCTGGAAGCTGCATTCCAGCGAGGACCTCAGCCGTGTGTACGCTCTCGCGAGCTTCCCGTCGGGAAGCCCGTCGAGCAGAAATAGAGAGCACGCTCTCTATTTGCTCGACGGCCCGCCTGGAAGAATGGCTGGTTGCCATTCCCAACGGGCAGGTCGCCGATTTCGACGGCCGGCAGGGAACCTCGACGGGCGGAACGATGTGTTCTGCCCGTCGAGGTTCTCTGCCGTGTGTACACGGCCTCAGGTGTTTGGGTTGCGGTTGCATATGGTGAGTGTCTCTCAGGTGTTTGGGTTGCGGTTGCATATGGTGAGTGTCTCTCAGGTGTTTGGGATTCGGATGCATATGGTGAGTGTCTCTCAGGTGTTTGGGTTGCATATGGTGAGTGTCTCTCAGGTGTTTGGGTTGCGGTTGCATATGGTGAGTGTCTCTCAGGTGTTTGGGATTCGGTTGCATATGGTGAGTGTCTCTCAGGTGTTTGGGATTCGGATGCATATGGTGAGTGTCTCTCAGGTGTTTGGGTTTCGGTTGCATATGGTGTCTCTCAGGTGTTTGGGTTGCGGTTGCATATGGTGAGTGTCTCTCAGGTGTTTGGGTTTCGGTTGCATATGGTGAGTGTCTCTCAGGTGTTTGGATTGTGTGGCATATGGTGAGTGTCTCTCAGGTGTTTGGGTTGCATATGGTGAGTGTCTCTCAGGTGTTTGGGATTCGGATGCATATGGTGAGTGTCTCTCAGGTGTTTGGGTTACATATGGTGAGTGTCTCTCAGGTGTTTGGGTTGCGGTTGCATATGGTGAGTGTCTCTCAGGTGTTTGAGTTTTGGTTGCATATGGTGAGTTTCTCTCAGGTGTTTGGGTTTCGGTTGCATATGGTGAGTGTCTCTCAGGTGTTTGGGTTGCGGTTGCATATGGTGAGTGTCTCTCAGGTGTTTGGGTTGCGGTTGCATATGGTGAGTGTCTCTCAGGTGTTTGAGTTTTGGTTGCATATGGTGAGTTTCTCTCAGGTGTTTGGGATTCTGTTGCATATGGTGAGTGTCTCTCAGGTGTTTGGGATTCGGTTGCATATGGTGAGTGTCTCTCAGGTGTTTGGGATTCGGTTGTATATGGTGAGTGTCTCTCAGGTGTTTGAGTCTCAGTGGAAAACAGTCATCTTCTCCTGGTTTGTGTGGAATACGGTCAACATCTCTCAGTGGGCGGAGCTTCAGTGGAATAGGCCAGCGTCTCACAGTGGGTGGAGCTTTAGTGGAATAGGTCAGCGTCTCTCAGTGGGCGGAGCTTCGGTTGAATAGGTCAGCATCTCTCAGTGGGCGGAGCCTCAGTGGAATAGGTCAGCGTCTCTCAGGTGTTTGGGTTTTGTTGGAATGTGGTCATTGTCTCTCGGTTGGGATTACGGAGTATTAGTGGCGTGGAAAGTCTTCTAATGGACGGGAGGATTGGGCTGATGAATTATACATATAAAGTGGTCAGCGGAGGAAATGGTCATGGAAGGTGTTTTTCAGATTTCAAAGTCATGAATAAGTAAATAGGGGCGGAGCAACCTTCTGCACTGATATCTGAAATCTCTTCATTCACGTTGGGGTTTAGAGGAAAGATAAAGGACCCCACATTATACACATAAACTCCTCCCTGTTATTATTGATGATTCCTCCAATTCCCTCTCAGACAGTTGTCACATCCACAGAGTACCAGTGTCCTCCATGGAGATGATGGTGGGGAGCGGGTGGAGATTATGATGGTGGGGGGAGTGGATGGAGATGATAGTGGAGGGAGTGGATGGAGACGATGGGGGGGGCTGGATGGAGATGATGGTGGGGGGAGTGGATAGAGACGATGGGGGGGCTGGATGGAGATGATGGGGGGCTGGATGGAGATGATGGTGGGGAGTGGATAGAGACGATGGGGGGGCTGGATGGAGATGATGGGGGGGCTGGATGGAGATGATGGTGGGAGTGGAGTGGGGGGGGAGATATACAATATATCCAGCTGTAGAGAGGAGATCTCTGACCACATCCCGCACAGAGAGGGAAAATCACTTGGAGAGACGGCGCTCATTATCGGCACACCGGAGGATCACTAATCCCCCCATTACCGGCACAATCCGGAGTCAGCTGACCGCAGAGCGGAGTCATTACAGGGGAGCTTTGCCATGAATCCCGCCGATCCCCCGGGAGATATTATTGTACCGCTCAGCGGAATCTTCTGAAAGACAAATGTGATACAAAGTTCAACTTCATCCCGAATATCACCGGATCAGTGAGGGGGGGGGGCTATAGCACCTACATATACAGTGGTGTGTATAGTGCAAATACTTCACCAGTCCAGTATACCCCATGGCCCTACACCCCAACACTCCACCCAGTGTACCCCAAAGCCCTACACCCAACACTCCACCCAGTGTACCCCAAAGCCCTACACCCCACACTCCACCCAGGGTACCCCATAGCCCTACACCCCAATACTCCACCCAGCGTACCCCATAGCCCTACACCCCAACACTCCACCCAACATACCCCATAGCCCTACACCCCAACACTCCACCCAGCATACCCCATGGCCCTACACCCCAACACTCCAACCAGCGTACCCCAAAGCCCTACACCCCAACACTCCACCCAGTGTACCCCATAGCCCTACACCCTAACACTCCACCCAGTGTACCCCAAAGCCCTACACCCCAACACTCCACCCAGTGTACCCCATAGCCCTACACTCCAACACTCCACCCAGCATACCCCATAGCCCTACACCGCAACACTACACCCAGTGTACCCTATAGCCCTACACCCAACACTCCACCCAGGGTACCCCATAGCCCTACACCCCAATACTCCACCCAGCGTACCCCATAGCCCTACACCCCAACACTCCACCCAACATACCCCATAGCCCTACACCCCAACACTCCACCCAGCATACCCCATGGCCCTACACCCCAACACTCCACCCAGCGTACCCCAAAGCCCTACACCCCAACACTCCACCCAGTGTACCCCATAGCCCTACACCCTAACACTCCACCCAGTGTACCCCAAAGCCCTACACCCCAACACTCCACCCAGTATACCCCAAAGCCCTACACTCAACACTCCACCCAGTATACCCCATAGCCCTACACCCCAACACTCCACCCAGTGTACCCCATAGCCCTACACCCCAATACTCCACCCAGCATACCCCATAGCCCTACACCCCAACACTCCACCCAATATACCCCATAGCCCTACACCCCAACACTCCACCCAACATACCCCATAGCCCTACACCCCAACACTCCACCCAGCGTACCCCAAAGCCCTACACCCCAACACTCCACCCAGTGTACCCTATACCCCACCAAGTGTACCCCATGGCCCTACACCCCAACACTCCACCCAGTGTACCCCAAAGAGCAACACCCCACCCAGTATACCCCATACCTCTACACCCCAACACTCCACCCAGTGTACCCCCTAGGCCCTACACCCCAACACTCCACCCAGTGTACCCCATAGCCCTACACTCCAACACGCCTTCCAATATACTCCATAGCCCTACACCCCAACACTCCAGCCAGCATACCCCAAAGCCCTACACCCCAACACTCCACCCAGTATACCTCAAAGCCCTACACCCCAACACTCCACCCAGTATGCCCCATGGCCCTACACCCCAACACTCCACCCAATATACCCCAAAGCCCTAAACCCCAACACTACACCCAGTGTACCCCAAAGCCCTACACCCCAACACTCCACTCAGTATACCCCATAGCCCTACACCCCAACACTCCACCCAGTATACACTGTGGCCCTACATTACTAATATCCACCCAGTATACCCCGTGGCCCTATAGCACAATAGATATGGAGAGATGTGAAGACTGACGGCACTACCTTTTTTGTACAATAACCATCCATCTCTAAATACAGGAGCAGAGGATGCTGGGACAAAGCAAAACATCTAAACTGCCCCCATGAGCTGTGACTACTTCATCAGTATAGGCTGCAGGTCCCGTCCTCTTCGGTTCCCCCCACCCAAGGCCATTGCCTCTTCTGCCAACCCCCTGGCCAGGCGCAACTGGGATTTGTTGGACTCCCCTGGAGGAAGATCCACCATAGCTGAAGCTGGTAGGTATCAGCAATGCTGAACTGCTAATGGCTACACCCTCTCTTTCTCTATGACCCTCCCCTGAGGATCTCATAGTGTCATATGACCAGTGGAGGGACTCCGCCCCTCTGCAGGGTGGAAGGGGAAGTTGTATTCAGGACGTGGCAGGTAATAATGCTGCAACCACACAGGACAAGTACACAAAATGATTTATTATTGGGGTCCATGTAATAGGAAAAGCTTGGAGCAATACAGACAGTTTTTACTTCAGAAACATCAATAAATAAGAAGGATGGAAGACAATGTCGGCTTATTAAGAGCGCTGAGAAGATTGAGGATCGTGGCAGAAATGTGACCCCCGCGGGCCACGTATGTTCTGAGATCTGATCGTCCTCATAAGGGACACCACAGAGGAGGAATGTAGACACGCTCGGCCCCGGGGCACATCCACCCAAGAGGGATATCCCGGTATAGGTGGAGGCTGGTGGTCATCTACTGACTTCATTTACTTCTTGGAGGATTCCATCAGTGGCTCTCCGGTAAGTTGGGGGGGGTCACCCCCTCAGATACGGCTCAACATGGATTATACAGGTTCCCTTCACGGGAAAACGTGGTTGGCGGTGTCGCGGGGGAAGGGGGTGCGTTTCATCATCAAGTTTGTCCTCCATCTTCCTTCTCCATCTCAGACATCTTCACAGAGGACCACAGACCCCCCGGGGCCCTCCGCTGCCCCCCGCTACCTCTGCAACGGCACAACGCCAGAGTGATGAGCGACAGGACGAGGATGATGAAAAGGATGGTGAATAACAAGAGGAAGTGGAAGAGGGACGGCGAGGTGCAGATCGGTGAGGAGGAACCTAGGGGAGGGGCAAAACAGAGAGTCATGAACCTACCTGGAGGCCAACAACACCCTGATACAGGACAAGACATACAGAGGAACTCCGACCAAACGGGACCAGTCACCTCTACCATACAATACAGCCAGAGGGTGACACTTCCATCCATATCCAACCCGCACACTCTGCCCCCCTCCTCCATCCATATCCAACCCGCACACTCTGCGCCCCTCCATCCATATCCAACCTGCACACTCTGCCTCCTCCATCCATATCCAGCCTGCACAATCTGCTTCTTCTATCCATATCCAACCCGTACACTCTTCCCCGCACCCATATCCAACCCACTTAGTCTGCCCCACCTTCCTCTATCCATATTCAACCTAAACACTCTGCCCCCCTCCATGCATATCTAACCCACATACTCTGCTCTACACCCATATCCAAACCCTACACTCTGCCCCCTCTCCATTCATATCCAACCCGCACACTCTGCCCCCCGTCTTCCATATCCAACCCACACACTCTGCCCCCACCTATATCCAACCTGAACACTCTGCCCCCCTTCCACCCATATCCAACCCACACACTTTTCCCCCTCTCTATCCATATGCAACCCACACACTCTGCCCCCTCCATCCATATCCAACCCACACACTCTGCCCCCCTCCATCCATATCCAACCCACACACTCTGCCCCCCTCCATCCATATCCAACCCACACACTCTGCCCCCCTCCATCCATATCCAACCCACACACTCTGCCCCCTCCATCCATATCCAACCCACACACTCTGCCCCCCTCCATCCATATCCAACCCATACACTCTGCCCCCTCAACTTACTGTATATCCAACCTGCACATTCTGCCCCTCCACAACGCACATCGAACATGCACACTCTTCCCCCTCCACTACTATACAACCTGTGTACTCTATCCCCCCTCTATCCGTATCCAACCTGCACACTCCATCCCCCCACCACCCATATCCAACCTGCACACTTTGCCCCCCTACCACCTGTAACAGACTGAACCGTGACAGACTGAGATATTCCTATGTCTAGGGTCACCTTATGTACACTAGGGCCATAGGGTGACAAAGAATCATAATTTATATATTACATGAGATGGGACATTATTAATACTTCATATTGCAGGACTGGAATATTACAAAAGTGGTTCATGTGGACATGAGACCAGGTTACCAAGACAGTGACACATCCCTTTGTATAATAGGCTATTGAAATATCTTAAGGTGTTGGCTATTCACTGTAAAGACATTCCGTTGAAGGTGTTGATTGCACCCACTCTCACAAGACTCTGCCATTGTGTGATAAAGCTGTCTAGATAACTTATTCAACTAGATGTCTGTGTTACTATTCAAGGTTAATTGAACCCTATTGATGATACGGTGCCGTCATGTCTAGCTACCAATTAAAGAATTATCCTCAGTGAGTGAATAGGGGGGTGGAGATTGCATTGTCCTGTGATTAACTGCATTATGCTTGAGACTGTATAAGAAGCTGAGAAAATACCAATAAATTGTCATATCTTTGAAAGCAAGTGCAGAGCTTGAGTCTCGTCTTGTTTATGGGAATGGATATAGATTGTGTATGCAATATTGTCAGAGTGTGTCAGATAAGCTTGTCGTGGTTGGATGGAAGATCGTAAGCGGCGGTGACCGTTACATTTGGTGGCAGCAGTGGGATGATTCCATCATCAGAAGGACGGCTACAAGGACACATGACAATGGAGACGCTGTATGAACGGATGAAGCTCTCTTCCCTCATGGACTTACTGGAGAGCCGGGGCAGACCGGCCAGCAACCGTAAGAAAAGGGACATTATCGCAGAACTTGTCGAAATGAATAGAGCTAAAAGGCCCAGCGTAACAGACAGGACACCTGAGGAAGAATTTTTTGATCGGGCTGTTAAACATGGACTGGCACAATATAGTCCTAATCCTCCGCCGGAGATCATAGACCGGGTTATAGCGGCTGTGGATGCCACCTTGCGACAGCAAAGAAGTGCTGCAGCTGAATTCACAGCAGAACCAACTAAAGAGCGAGGAGAGGTGCAGACACTAGTCTCCATGGAAGAGGAATTCCAAAGAAGGTTACAAGAGATGCGGATACAGCACAGAGGACCCGTATCAGAGGAGGTCCTGTTGGGATGGTCGGATGTGATTCGGTGCCAACTCTGGAAGGAAGCGCTAGCTCTGAAGCAGCAACACCAAGGAAAGGTCCTGCCCTCCATCTATGCAAGGTACTGGCCGCAGTATGACGTACGACTGCTGTTGTTGGGGGAACAACCGAAGCAGGAGTGGATAACAGAGTTAAGCAGCCTGATCTGGACAGAGATGCAGCTGGATGAGAGCTACAGAGCCCTCCGGTGGTATGTAGCCCAAGAGTGCCCGTGGTCAGCGGATGACAGCCCCACAGAACGCTATGACTATGATGGCCTGGGATTGTTGTATTGGAGGATGTCCAGTGATCCCGACTTTGGGGATGATCGGGAGTGGCGCTTGGAGGACATAATGGAGCACAGAGAGGAAAAATTGAATATCTCGGGAGGCCACTGGTCACAGGAAGATTTAGAATTTCTGGCCATTCAAGAATGGGAGCTGGAGGTCGCCTACAGACAGCTGCTAGACTCGGCTCAGCAGCAGGGTGGGGCTCCCATTGCCTGGGACTATGAGGAAAGTTCAGATAACTGTGAAATCCTGGCTGATGAATCGGCAGTGGAAAATCTGGAGATTTTCATCCCTAAAGCCGAAGCGGATGGTGTGGAGTTCCAGAGAGCCAGGGCGGTTGGCCCCTTTCTCCAGCAACAAGCTGAGGTGGTAAAGCTTTTACCCCCAGCTGAATCACTGGCAACAGAGCAGGGTGCCCCAGGCCTCTGCTCCCAACTAGCAGAAGAGGGGGACCCTGTGGTAGTGGATGGGACTGTGGTCTCCACTCACAACAACCCAGCGGAAGAGCTGGCAACAGAGCAGAGTGTCATAGGCCTCTGCTCCTCACTAACAGAAGAGGGGGTTCCTGGGGTAGTGGATGGGACTTCAGTCTCCACTGGCGCAACACCAGAAAATGGTACAGGACTGGGACAGGAGGATGTCGGCTTTGCTTTGCAAGCACCGGGGGGTTTTCACCAAGCACCAGTGGATGGGACTTTAGTCTCCACTGGTATACCCCAGGAAGGGGGGGCAGTTGGCCCAGACCCCCAACAGCATGATGGACTGAGCCCAGCCACCCTGCCTTCTCCCCAGCGGCAGGCGTGTTCTCTAAGAGAGGCAGAGGTTGGCGGGGTGAGTAATGCTCAGTTTGGAGCCATTTATTTGGGGTACAGTATGGATACCAGCATTGGAGGACTGGAACTACTGACGGACTTCGGAGTCAACCCGTTTGGGGTTCCCACCTGTGTCCGTCTCCCACCGAAAGGGGAGAGATGTAACGGACTGAACCGTGACAGACGGAGATATTCCTATGTATAGGGTCACCTTATGTCCACTAGGGCCATAGGGTGACAAAGAATCATAATTCATATGTTACATGAGATGGGACATTATTAATAATTCATATTCCAGGACTGGAATATTACAAAAGTGGTTCATGTGGACTTGAGACCAGGTTACCAAGACAGTGACACATTCCTTTGTATAATATGCTATTGAAATATCTTAAGGTGTTGGCTATTCACTGTAAAGACATTCCGTTGAAGGTGTTGATTGCACCCACTCTCACAAGACTCTGCCATTGTGTGATAAAGCTGTCTAGAGAACTTATTCAACTAGATGTCTGTGTTACTATTCAAGGTTAATTGAACCCTATTGATGATACGGTGCCGTCATGTCTAGCTACCAAGTAAAGAATTATCCTCAGTGAATAGGGGGGTGGAGATTGCATTGTCCTGTGACTAACTGCATTATGCTTGAGACTGTATAAGAAGCTGAGAAAATACCAATAAATTGTCATATCTTTGGAAGCAAGTGCAGAGCTTGAGTCTCGTCTTGTTTATGGTAATGGATATGGATCGTGTATGCAAGATTGTCGCAGTGTGTCAGATAAGCTTGTCGTGGTTGGATGGAAGGTCGTAAGCGGTGGTGACCGTTACACCACCCATATCCAACCTGCACACTCTGACCCCCCACCACCCATATCCAACCTGCACACTCTGACCCCCCACCACCCATATCCAACCTGCACACTCTGACCCCCCACCACCCATATCCAACCTGCACACTCTGACCCCCCACCACCCATATCCAACCTGCACACTTTGCCCCCCTCCACCCATATCCAACCTGCACACTCTGCCCCCCCCCTCCATTCATATCCAACCTGCACACTCTGACCCCCCCACCACCCACATCCAACCTGCACACTCTGTCCCCCCCCCCACCACCCATATCCAACCTGCACACTCTGCCCCCTCCACCCATATCCAACCTGTACACTTTTTTACCCCCATCCATATCCAACCTGCACACTCTGCCCCCCACCCCCCATATCCAGTCTGTACACTCTGCCCCCACCCCCCATATCCAGTCTGTACACTCTGCCCCCCCCCCTTATCCATATTCAACTTACAAACTTTCACTCCCTCCCCCATATTTAACCTACACTATCCCCATATTCACCCCACACTTCTTTACTCCTCCCCCTTATTCATCCTATAAACATTTTACCCCTCCACCCATCTTCAAACTGCAAAATTCTCTACCATCCCAGTTGTTTGGCCCACACATTTCCTCCATTACCCCCCATGTTCATTATTCACTCCCCCCCCTCAGGGTTCGGCTCCCACATGGACCCCCCTCTCCAGCCTCCACCCCCATCTTCCTGGCCCTCAGAGGTCCCCCGACCACAAATCTCTACAAGTGGAACTGAAGATCATTGACCCATCTGTACCTGCAGTCTGGATGAAGACAGAGATGTTTCTGGATTGGCGCTCTCCTATTGGCTCCCAGACTCTGCGGGGGCTCAGCAGCCACTCTTGGACCCGGCAGTAATAGGTGCCCCTGTCGGTCATGTGACCCCCGTTGATCCTCAGATGGAAGGTCAGCTCTGATGGACGCTCATACTGGAGCCGGTCTCTCTTCTCCTGGGGATAAAAGAACTCACCCGTGTGGTTGACACCAAACAGGAGCATGTGTGGGGCCCCGGGGCCCTCTGCCTTCCACCAGGAGACCGACAGGCGGGAGCTGGGCATGGACACCGCCAAAACCTGGCAGGGGAGGGTGACAGTGGACTGTTCTGCCACCACAAGGGTTAATTCGGTGAGATTCAAACTCAGGTGATCTTCTGTAGAGGAGACACAAAATCGTGATAAAGAAGAACTCCGCCTAAAACAACCCCGCCCTCCAAACCACTGCCCCCGCCTAAAACAACCCCGCCCTCCAAACCACTGCCCCGCCTAAAACAACCCCGCCCTCCAAACCACTGCCCCCGCCTAAAACAACCCCTCCCTCCAAACTACAACCCCCCTCTGCTCCGCCTAAAACAACCCCCGCCCTCCAAACTACAACCCCCCCTCTGCTCCGCCTAAAACAACCCCGCCCTCCAAACTACTGCCCCCGCCTAAACAAACCCGCTCCAAACTACAACCCCCCTCTGCTCCGCCTAAAACAACCCCGCCCAAACAAACAAACCCTCCACCTAAAACAACCCCGCCCTCCAAACTACAACCCCTCTGCCCCCGCCTAAAACAACCTCCCCTCCAAACTACAACCCCCCCCTCTGCCCCACCTAAAACAACCCCGCCCTCCAAACTACAACCCCCTCTGCCCCCGCCTAAACAACCTCGCCCTCCAAACTACAACCCCCCTCTGCCGCCTAAAACAACCCCGCCCTCCAAACTACAACCCCCTCTGCCCCGCCTAAAACAACCTCGCCCTCCAAACTACACCCCCCTCTGCCCCGCTAAAAACAACCTCGCCCTCCAAACTACAACCCCCCTCTCCCCGCCTAAAACAACCCCACCCTCCAAACTACAACCCCCCTCTGCCCCCGCTAAAACAACCCGCCCTCCAAATACAACCCCCCTCTGCCCCGCCTAAAAACCTCGCCCTCCAAACTAAACCCTCTGCCCCCGCTAAAAAACCCTGCCCTCCAAACTACAACCCCCTCTGCCCGCCTAAAACAACCCCGCCCTCCAAACTACAACCCCCTCTGCCCCCGCCTAAAACAACCCCGCCCTCCAAACTACAACCCCCCCTCTGCCCCCGCCTAAAACAACCCCACCCTCCAAACTACAACCCCCCGCAGCCCCGCCTAAAAAACCCCGCCTCCAAACTAAACCCCCCCTCTGCCCCCGCCTAAAAAACAACCCGCCTCCAAACTACAACCCCCCCTCTGCCCCTGCCTAAAACAACCCCACCCTCCAAACTACAACCCCCCTCTGCCCCTCCATTGTACTGGGCTCCAGGTACATTTACATTTCAGCTCCTGTGTGCGGCCATTGCGCTCCCTGGAGCACGACATGAAGATCTCACCTCTCACCAAATGTGTTCATTTTTTGGAAATTCGAAAATTCAGAAATTTGAAAAATCAGAATTCGGAAAATCGAAAATCCAAATCTTTTAGATTTTTCAAATTTCTGAACTTTCGAATTTTCAGAATTGAAAATTTTAGAATTTTTGGATTTTTGAATTTTTGGATTTTCGAATTTCGGAATTTCAAATTTTCGGATTTTTCGAATTTTCAAATTTCGGAATTTTCGGATTTATGAATTTAGAAATTTCTGATTTTCTTATCTATTTAGCTATTTTCTAATTTCGGAAATTTCGAATTTTATAATTTTGAATTTTGGGATTTTTGAATTTGGAATCTTTCTGATTTTCAATTTTTTGATCTTCTTATCTCCGATTATCTAATTTTGGAATTTAGAATTTTCGAAATTTTGAATTACCTGATTTCAAATTTTGGAATTTCTGAAATATTCCGAAATTCCGAATTTCCAAAATTCTGAATTTCCAAAATTCTGAATTTCCAAAATTCTGAATTTCCAAAATTCCGAAATTCAAAATTTCGGAAATCTGAAAATTCGGAAATTGAAAAATTCAGAAATTGAGAAATTCGGAAATTTCGGAATTAGCGAATTTGTCAAAATTTGTTAAAAAACAAATTCATAACTAAACAAATTGCACATGTCCACCTCCCATGATGCAGTGGGATCTCGCTCTGCTCCTGCATGAGCTCGGTTATCTATCAGTGTGATGCAGGGAGCACCCAGGGTGTCAGGTATAGGGGGTGTGTTCATTGGCCACTCCCCCAATAATAAGAATTTCCGAATTCTTCAAAGATAGGCAGATTAGAGTGGAGCTCTTCTGGTCCCAGGCAGTCTACTTCGTTCATAGCATCCAATCAGAGCCCCCCAAGCGTTACCCCCAGAGATGGTGAGAGAAGAGACCCCGGGGTAATAACTACATACCAGGCGGGGTGACGCTGATCTCCAGGAACCCGGATTGGTCAGAGGCGGCTGTCTTCCATTCCCCCTCCTGCATCCTCCATTCCTCCACCTGGCAGAAGTACCTCCCCGAGTCCTCCTGTTCCGCCCTCTGGAGCACCAGGCGGTAATCCCCCCGCCCGGGGGCCACCATACGCAGGCGGCTGTCCTCGTACTCCGTCACCCCTTCCCGATCAGTCCAGCACAGGAGGCGGGGAGAACCGAAGTCCCACCCCTGCAGATACCAGGAGACGGAGAGGAGCGATGAAGGGCTGAGTCCCGCCTCCAGGGGGCAGCGCAGCACCAAATCCTCTCCCTGCTTGACAGAAGAGCTGACATTCTGCTTAGAGAGCCTCAGGGTCTGATCTGGAAGGAAGAAAAAAAAAGAAATGAAAATGGGTGGAGGGTTCAAGAAATGTGGGATCCTGCCTATCAAAGTCTTTTTATATTCTATATATATATATTTATCTGTGACTGGGAGCTCCCTGTGGTCACAAAGCTGGGGGCGTGCAACTGAGCATGCTCCATACCAAGGCCAGTGATAGGGCAGTACAGCCAGTCCTGTTGTACTAGGCCCCGCCCCATCAGCTAAACAGGGAGGGTTTTATTAGACCACACCCCCCACACCTACTTGCTTAAATTAAATTTCCCCGCGCCCCATCAGCTAAACAGGGGGGGGGGCTTTTACTAGACCACACCCCCCTACTCCAACTTGCCTAAATTAAATTTCCCCGGGGCCCCATCAGCTAAACAGGGGGGGGGGCTTTTACTAGACCACACCCCCACTCCTACTTGCTTAAATTAAATTCCCCCGAGCCCCATCAGATAAACAGGGGGGGGCTTTTACTAGACCACACCCCCACTCCTCCTTGCTTAAATTAAATTCCCCGGGCCCCATCAGCTAAACGGGGGGGGGGGGGCTGGGGCAGCTTTATTGTTCATTTCTACCTAAATGAATACATGTATTTTACTAGACCACACCCCCACCCCTACTAGCTTAAATTACATTTCCATGAGCCCCATCAGGTTAACAGAAGGGCGCCGGTAGGCAGGAGCAGACGGGGGACTTTTTTTCTATTTCGGGGTGCACCCTGTTCAGGTGGGGTGTAGGCATGGTTGTAGGGCCCAGCAGGAGGGCTGTATGGTGGGGGCGCAGGAGCCGAGCAGAGCCGAATGGCGCCAATCGGAGACGTTTGGAAATGCTCAGAAAACCTCAAAAATACTCAGTTCCCGAGCCTTTCCGAGGTTTTCTGAGTTCAGCCGAGGTGTCCCCGGCCCTTTCCGAGGCTCTCTGGCGCTCCCCCCCCCCCCAACCTCCGGATGCATGCGGTATTGCATGCCATTGAAGTCAATGCGGAACGAATTATCTTCGTTTCCATTGACTTCAATGGGGAAACTCGCTTTGATATGCGAGTGCTTTGGATTACCAGCATTCTCCTGGAACAGATTATCCTTGTAATCCGAGGTTCCACTGTATATATATTTATTTATTTATTTACATTTTTATTAGGGCTGTGACTGATTACAATTTTTGTGTTCGATTCATTTTTTTTTTTTTTTAAACGATTAATCGACTCATTTTGATTAATTAAAGCGCATACAGATACTAATACTTTTAGCTGATCTCCTTGCATTGCAACTCTGCATTAGTCAGTGGTAAATGTGGTGGGGGCAGCATGGGGGCAGATGTATCTTCCCCCACGCTTTTATATTTTATATACACATCTGCCCACATACTGCAAGAATATACACATCTGCCCCCACGCTGTAATATATACATCTGCCCCCATGCTGTTATATATACATCTGCCCCCACGCTTTTATATACACATCTGCCCCCATGCTGTAATATATACATCTGCCCCCACGCTGTAATATATACATCTGCCCCCATGCTGTTATATATACATCTGCCCCCACGCTTTTATATACACATCTGCCCCCATGCTGTAATATATACATCTGCCCCCACGCTGTAATATATACATCTGCACATCTGCCCCCACGCTTTTATATACACATCTGCCCACTGTAATATATACATCTGCCCCCACGCTTTTATATACACATCTGCCCCCATGCTGTAATATATACATCTGCCCCCACGCTTTTATATACACATCTGCCACCATGCTTTAGTAACATTTGCCCCCATGCTGCAAGAATATACACATCTGCCCCCATGCTGTAATATACACATCTGCCCCCATGCTGCAAGAATATACACATCTGCCCCCATGCTTTTATATACACATCTGCCCCCATGCTTTAGTAACATCTGCCCCCATACTGCAAGAATATACACATCTGCCCCCATGCTTTAGTAACATCTGCCCCCATGCTGCAAGAATATACACATCTGCCCCCACGCTTTCATATACACATCTGCCCCCACGCTGTAATATACACATCTGCCCCCACGCTTTTATATACACATCTGCCCCCATGCTGTAATATATACATCTGCCCCCACGCTTTTATATACACATCTGCCCCCATGCTGTTATATATACATCTGCCCCCACGCTTTTATATACACATCTGCCCCCATGCTTTAGTAACATTTGCCCCCATGCTGCAAGAATATACACATCTGCCCCCATGCTGTAATATACACATCTGCCCCCATGCTGTAATATATACATCTGCCCCCATGCTGCAAGAATATACACATCTGCCCCCATGCTTTTATATACACATCTGCCCCAGGGGCGGACTGACAACTCGTGGGGCCCCCGGGCAATAGAAGATTATGGGGCCCCCAGGCTTACAGATGGCCACCAAGCCAGGAGGCAGTGCAGAGGCGGGGCAGCTAAAATCTTGCGATTTTCACATCAAAAGCATGTAGGTTTTGGACATATCAGGGACAGATGTAAAAAAAACAGATTTTGACATACTGTCCCTGGTTTTAATGAGCCTGGCAACCCTGATGGGGCCCCATAGTGGCATGGGGCCCTCGGGCAGTGCCCGAGTTCCCCAATGGTCAGTCCGCCCCTGATCTGCCCCCATACTGCAAGAATATACACATCTGCCCCCATGCTTTTACATACACATCTGCCCCCATGCTGTAATATACACATCTGCCCCCATGCTGTAATATACACATCTGCCCCCATGCTGTAATATACACATCTGCCCCCATGCTGTAATATACACATCTGCCCCCATGCTGTAATATACACATCTGCCCCCATGCTGTAATATACACATCTGCCCCCATACTGTAATATACACATCTGCCCCCACGCTGTAATATACACATCTGCCCCCATGCTGCAAGAATATACACATCTGCCCCCATGCTGCAAGAATATACACATCTGCCCCCATGCTGTAATATACACATCTGCCCCCATAGTGTAATATACACATCTGCCCCCACGCTGTAATATACACATCTGCCCCCATGCTGTAATATACACATCTGCCCCCATGCTGCAAGAATATACACATCTGCCCCCATGCTGTAATATACACATCTGCCCCCATGCTGTAATATACACATCTGCCCCCATGCTGTAATATACACATCTTCCCCCATGCTTTTATATACACATCTGATTCTGCCCCCATACTGCAAGAATATACACATCTGCCCCCATGCTTTTACATACACATCTGCCCCCATGCTGTAATATACACATCTGCCCCCATGCTGTAATATACACATCTGCCCCCATGCTGTAATATACACATCTGCCCCCATGCTGTAATATACACATCTTCCCCCATACTGTAATATACACATCTGCCCCCATGCTGTAATATACACATCTGCCCCCATGCTGTAATATACACATCTGCCCCATGCTGTAATATACACATCTTCCCCCATACTGTAATATACACATCTGCCCCCATGCTGTAATATACACATCTGCCCCCATACTGTAATATACACATCTGCCCCCATACTGTAATATACACATCTGCCCCCACGCTGTAATATACACATCTGCCCCCATGCTGTAATATACACATCTGCCCCCATGCTTTTACATACACATCTGCCCCAGGGGCGGACTGACAACTCCTGGGGCCCCCGGGCAATAGAAGATTATGGGGCCCCCAGGCTTACAGATGGCCACCAAGCCAGGAGGCAGTGCAGAGGCGGGGCAGCTAAAATCTTGCGATTTTCACATCAAAAGCATGTAGGTTTTGGACATATCAGGGACAGATGTAAAAAAACACAGATTTTGACATACTGTCCCTGGTTTTAATGAGCCTGGCAACCCTGATGGGGCCCCATAGTGGCATGGGGCCCTCGGGCAGTGCCCGAGTTCCTCAATGGTCAGTCCGCCCCTGATCTGCCCCCATACTGCAAGAATATACACATCTGCCCCCATGCTTTTACATACACATCTGCCCCCATGCTGTAATATACACATCTGCCCCCATGCTGTAATATACACATCTGCCCCCATGCTGTAATATACACATCTGCCCCCATGCTTTTATATACACATCTGCCCCCATGCTTTAGTAACATTTGCCCCCATGCTTTTATATACACATTTGCCCCCATGCTTTTATATACACATTTGCCCCCCATGCTTTAATATACAGGATGGTTGTCCTCTCTTCCCTACATCAGGCAGGCAGACCCGTCCGCAGAGTATCTGATGGACACGTGCGCAAGGGAAGATGATACAAGCAGGTGGGCGGGTGATGGTGACGTCAGCGCGCCGCTACTTGGCTGCCGCCGGGTGGACCAAGATGGCCGCGGCTCCGAAGCTACGGCCTTTCCTATGGGCGAGATTGTGGAACTCACTCCGCGGATCGTCGATCAAAATAATTTTAGTCGATCAAAGAAATTGACGATTAATCGAACAATTAATCGTTAATTTCCGCAGCCCTAATATTCATAGATAGTTTTGAAAAACTTGTGTTTGTTTTTCGGTAGCACCAAAATAAAAACCCTTGAGGGGTTCTTTCATCCTTATCCCAGCCCTACCATAGAGTTCATTCAAAAAGATATATATGTAATTGTATCCTCAGAATATGATACAATGTGTCGCCCACACAGCACAGACACACATCGCCCCCTGCTGGAAAACCAAAGACTGACACCATGTCATAATACTGCTGTAAATACGTCTTCATATAGACACATCGCCCCCTGCTGGAGGAGCTGAGATCACAAGATATATCTGTAAATCTGTTGGCACTACATAAATCCTGTATAATAATAATTATAGATATGGCTGCATACAGACACACATCACCCCCTGCTGGAAGAGCTGAGGACTGACACCATCTCATAATAGTGCTATCAAAAGATGCATCTGTAAATACGACTTCATATAGACACACATCGCCCCCTGCTGGACGAGCTAAAGACAGACACCATATAATAATACAGTACTGCTATCATAATGTGTAAATACATATATATACAGGGCTCAAAATGTCAAGTCCTGAGCTACTAGCCAGGCCTCAAGAGTTACTCGCCACCAGTTGCCCCACCTAATTCATACACTGCCCTGCGCCCAATTGCACCCGTAAACACGCCCTTGTAGATTATCTCATGGAATGACACTGTTAAATGTTTTATGCAGAATCAAGTTACAAAATTAAATATTACCAACAACAACCTTAACAAAATAGGACAGGGCACTGGGGGAAGACCAGAGGGACAGGGCATTGGGGACAGACCAGAGGGACAGGGCACTGGGGGCAGACCAGAGGGACAGGGCACTGGGGGCAGACCAGAGGGACAGGGCACTGGGGGCAGACCAGAGGGACAGGGCATTGGGGGCAGACCAGAGGGACAGGGCACTGGGGGCAGACCAGAGGGACAGGGCATTGGGGGCAGACCAGAGGGACAGGGCACTGGGGGCAGACCAGAGGGACAGGGCACTGGGGGCAGACCAGAGGAACAGGGCACTGGGGGCAGACCAGAGGGACAGGGCATTGGGGGCAGACCAGAGGGACAGGGCATTGGGGGCAGACCAGAGGGACAGGGCACTGGGGGCAGACCAGAGGGACAGGGCATTGGGGGCAGACCAGAGGAACAGGGCATTGGGGGCAGACCAGAGGAACAGGGCATTGGGGGCAGACCAGAGGAACAGGGCACTGGGGGCAGACCAGAGGAACAGGGCACTGGGGCCAGACCAGAGGGACAGGGCACTGGGGGCAGACCAGAGGGACAGGGCATTGGGGGCAGACCAGAGGGACAGGGCACTGGGGGCAGACCAGAGGGACAGGGCATTGGGGGCAGACCAGAGGGACAGGGCACTAGAACTGGGTCTCTTCCCCTTTCTCTTGCTGTCTCCTCTGCAACTCCCATCCACCCTCTCTCTCTCTCTCTCTCTCTCCCTCTCCTATTCATCTCATCATCAGGAGCCTGTGTGTGCGGCTCCACGCTTGCATGTCCCCACTTCCCCCTTTTATTCAGACTGGCAGTGAGGAGAGGAGGTCCCATGGCTTAATGAGAATTGTAAGGAGAGCACCTGTGTACTGCTCTGCCTGTGCGCGGCTCACCAGACTACTTTTCCCGAGCATGCACCTTTCCTCTTCGGCCGCCAATCGCATCGGGGCTCTAAGTGTAGCACAGATTGGAGGGAGATTGGTCATGCAGCCCTGTCATCACTCGCCCCCAGCTTAAATCCACTCGCCAAATGCTAGTAGGCGAGTGGAAATGTTGAGGGATGTGTATATATATACATACATAGACACACATCGCCCCCTGCTGGAGAAGCTGAGAACATAAGAAACATCTAAAAATATGTTGGCGCTACATAAATCCTGTATTATAATAATAGATATGGCTACACATAGACACACATCGCCCCCTGCTGGAAGAGCTGAGGACTGACACCATCTCATAATACCGCTATCAAAAGATACATCTGTAAATACGACTTCATATAGACACATCGCCCCCTGCTGGATGAGATGAACACACACACCATATAATAATACAGTACAACCTTGGATTGAGAGTAACTTGGTCTGAGAGCGTTTTGCATTTTTAAATAAATGTTGACTTGATATACAATCGATGTCTTGATATAAGAGTAGCGTCATGTCACAACTGGGTATAAAAGAGAAGAGAGGAGCCTCTAAGAAGCAAAATGGTTACATTTAACCCCTTCCCGACCAGCCATGGCAGTTATACTGCGGCAGGTTGGCTCCCCTGGGAGAACCGACGTAGCTGTACGTCGGTTGGCCTTTTGACCATTGCGTGTGCCCGGGGGGTCGTGATGAATGCCGGGCACCCGCGATCGCTCCACACAGAGACAGAACGGAGATCTATCAATGTAAACAGACAGATCTTTGCGCTGTCAGGGGTGAGGATTGTCAGAGTTGAGTTCACCTGCTGGTGGCACTGGGGTTCACTTTTCAGATGGCTGCAGTTCCAGTGTCCACCAGCAGGTGTCTCCCAGAAGCTAGCAGGTTCTGATCAGCCACACCTGGCTCCAGCTGTCAGGTGGATATTTAAGGCTGCTCCTCCCTCCCCCCATGGCATCACTATCCGGTCTGGTGGCAGCTTGTGCCCGATAACTTTCCTGAACCTTCCTGTGTCCTGATCCGTCCTGCACCCCTCTGCCTTGTTCCCAGTCGTGTTTCCCCTTCCTTGCATCCCCGTTGCCCTTGTCCCTTTATGTTGTAGATTTTGTATATAGATAGCTGTTCGGTTCATTCGTTATTCTTGTTTGCTGGAGTGCTTTATCTTTTCACTGGTTGCTGTTCATGTTTATTTGGTGAGTTCACTGGAACTAAATCTCACTTTCATGATAAATACTTTGGTCTCAGTTCCTCTGTGTAGCTCCGTGTTTGGGGGTCTTATCTGCCGACCCTGACACAGGAGAGAAATCTGCTGTTCACACTACGTAGGACCGATCGCTCTCCTCACCCAGGCCTTCCCATCCCCCCACCCAGTTAGAATCACTCCCTAGGACACACTTAACCCCTTGTGGAGGCATCCATGTGTAGATGGACATTTTATGGTCACACAACCAATATCATCGCTATAATCTTTTCATATGGACTATAAACTGAAGGACTTATGAATAAATGGTTGTGGAACAAATCATCTGAGTTTCCATTATTTTGTATGGGGAAATTCGCTTTGATATACAAGTGTTTTGGATTACAAGCATGTTTCTGGAACAAATTATACTCACAATCCGAGGTTTTACTGTACTGCTATTATAATCTGTAAATATAGCTATACACAGACACACATCGCCCCCTGCTGGCAGAGCTGAGGACAGACACACACCGCCCCCTGCTGGAGGAGCTGAGGATAGACACACATCGCCCCCTGCTGGAGGAGATGAGGACAGACACACATCGCCCCCTGCTGGAGGAGCTGAGGACAGACACACATCGCCCCCTGCTGGAGGAGCTGAGAACAGACACACATCGCCCCCTGCTGGCAGAGCTGAGGACAGACACACATCGCCCCCTGCTGGCAGAGCTGAGGACAGACAAACATCGCCCCCTGCTGGAGGAGCTGAGAACAGACACACATCGCCCCCTGCTGGCAGAGCTGAGGACAGACACACATCACCCCCTGCTGGAGGAGCTGAGAACAGACACACATCGCCCCCTGCTGGCAGAGCTGAGGACAGACACACATCGCCCCCTGCTGGAGGAGCTGAGGACAGACACACATGGCCCCCTGCTGGAGGAGCTGAGGATAGACACACATCGCCCCCTGCTGGAGGAGATGAGGACAGACACACATCGCCCCCTGCTGGAGGAGACGAGGACAGACACACATCGCCCCCTGCTGGCAGAGCTGAGGACAGACACACATCATCCCCTGCTGGAGGAGCTGAGGATAGACACACATCGCCCCCTGCTGGAGGAGATGAGGACAGACACACATCATCCCCTGCTGGAGGAGCTGAGGACAGACACAAATCGCCCCCTGCTGGAGGAGCTGAGGATAGACACACATCGCCCCCTGCTGGAGGAGATGAGGACAGACACACATCGCCCCCTGCTGGAGGAGCTGAGGACAGACACACATCGCCCCCTGCTGGAGGAGCTGAGGATAGACACACATCGCCCCCTGCTGGAGGAGACGAGGACAGACACACATCACCCCCTGCTGGCAGAGCTGAGGACAGACACACATCGCCCCCTGCTGGCAGAGCTGAGGACAGACACACATCGCCCCCTGCTGGAGGAGACGAGGACAGACACACATCATCCCCTGCTGGAGGAGATGAGGACAGACACACATCGCCCCCTGCTGGAGGAGCTGAGGATAGACACACATCGCCCCCTGCTGGAGGAGATGAGGACAGACACACATCGCCCCCTGCTGGAGGAGACGAGGACAGACACACATCGCCCCCTGCTGGCAGAGCTGAGGACAGACACACATCGCCCCCTGCTGGAGGAGATGAGGACAGACACACATCACCCCCTGCTGGAGGAGATGAGGACAGACACACATCGCCCCCTGCTGGAGGAGACGAGGACAGACACACATCGCCCCCTGCTGGAGGAGCTGAGGACAGACACACATCGCCCCCTGCTGGAGGAGCTGAGGATAGACACACATCGCCCCCTGCTGGAGGAGACGAGGACAGACACACATCACCCCCTGCTGGAGGAGACGAGGACAGACACACATCACCCCCTGCTGGAGGAGCTGAGGATAGACACACATCGCCCCCTGCTGGAGGAGCTGAGGATAGACACACATCGCCCCCTGCTGGAGGAGCTGAGGATAGACACACATCGCCCCCTGCTGGAGGAGACGAGGACAGACACACATCGCCCCCTGCTGGCAGAGCTGAGGACAGACACACATCATCCCCTGCTGGAGGAGCTGAGAACAGACACACATCACCCCCTGCTGGCAGAGCTGAGGACAGACACACATCGCCCCCTGCTGGCAGATCTGAGGAAAGACACACATGTGGGTGGTCAGCGATGTTCTTCCCCCCAGTAGTGTATATGTGGTGTCAGTTATGATGTATGGCGGTTATAGAAGACGTATAAATGAAGAGACGACATATACCGTGGCGTTGTTATCTCACCAGAGGCGATGAAGGTGATCTCGGTGTCTCCGGATTTTTTCTCCCCCAGTTGTGTCCAGTTGCCCGTCTCCTCCAGTAGCCATTCCTGCACCGTGCAGTGGTAGGCCCCCACCTCCCGGAGTCCCGGTCTGAGGATCCGTAGGAGGAAGAAGTCCGCGGAGGAGCGTCCAGAGATGAAGCGGGGGCGGGGTGATGGATCTTGGATGGTCACGCCCTCGCGGTCCACTCTAAGGATCTCCACTGAAGAAGCAGAAGACGGCGGGCGAAAGAACCAGACAACGATGAGTTTAGTGTCGGGGGTGCGCTCCAGGATCCTGCAGGTGACCTCAGCCTCGTCCTGTCCCGTGGTCAGTGCCAGTGCGCCAGGGGCGGAGCTTAGCCTCAGCTTCATGTCTAGGAGAGAGACAGCGGTCAGTGTCAGCCATTATAATTCTATAACACGTTTTTATCTGGTGTATTATCACTCTGATAATGGCGGGAACTAACCCGAACACTTTAGTGGCCTGGGACACCTTTGGGGGCCCCAAAGAGAGCAGTAATGCGGTGCATAAGCAAACAGTAATGCTGAACCCGCCCCCAGATGGCTGCCCACAGCTCACAGATGGCAACAGATTTGTGTGTGATTATCTTGGTTACTTGGGGAGCCACAGCCAAGTCAGAATAATGCTTCCGGGTTTCAGTCCGCCTGAAACCCAGACACATGATTTATAACCCGGACTGTCCGGACAGGTGGCAACCCTACTAGATTGACACCCACCCATTCATAGACACCCCCTGGAAGGGTTATGAGGTACCTGGAAGTGTTATGACATACCTGGAACGGTTATGAGGTATGTGGAGGACTGGATCTCGTACTGGATCAGTCAGTCAGTCAGTCAGTCAGGCAGCGGAGTAGCAGCAGGAGCCCCCATCGGCACTCGCTCCTAGGAGTAGGAGCGTGCTGCTTTAGCTCCAGGCAGGCGTAGGCAGCAGGCAGGCAGGGTCTCCCCCAGTCCTTCCAGCCTCAGCTCCTACTGTACCACCTACCTGCATTTTGGATCCGGATCTCCTTCAGGCTCCTCCGGGCCTCCTCCAGCCTCTCTCCATCAAACCTACTCTGGACTTCATCTGGCAGGTAAAACCTGCCCCCCCCCCCTGGAATCAAGAGCGGCCGTCCTTTTCAGGACAAGCTGCAGCTTGTTTTTAGCCAGGATTCAGCCCACACTCACCACAGTCCACAACCGAGGCACCCCCCCTCGCCACCCCTCCCCCGCAGCAAATTTCTGTCCTTTTCGGCGGTCCGCGCCAGCCTATGCTAGGTCCGCGGCATCCACGGCTCAGGAAAGTCCGCGGCTTCAATCGCGGCCTACCGGCGCACCGCAACATCGCTCGGGATCACCCCCAGATTCACCTGGCATACCCCCCCTCACCCCCTGGAAGACCCCAGCCATCCCGATTCACCCAACCAGCCCTCTCTGGCTGTCTGCAGCCAGTGTTAGCTCCCCAGCCTGGGGCCTCTGTCGGCGGCCATCTTGGTACACCTCCCCTTCCCCAGCTCTAGCAATACCTTTCACCCCAGCCCCTCACAATCATATCAGCATTTGATCCAGGGTTTGTGCCGATCGCCTCTTAGGGATCAGGAAGGAATTTTTTCTCCCTGCCCAGCACATTGGCTTAGCTGGGCCAGGGTGTTTTTTGCCTTCCTCTGGACCAAATAAAAAATAGCTAGGAGAGAGGATTCAAGGATTCCTCTCCCCACCACCAGCTGATCATCACCACCAAAAGGAACGACTTTTCTCCCCGGTGAATGGCGACCATGGCTAATCTGCGGTACTCCGCAGAAACCATTGGGAATTTGAGGCATTTCGTCGCAATACTGCCAGCCATCACCAAAAAGACCCTAAGAATTGAGCACCTTTTGAGGATCGATCGACGATCGACCGTCAAAATTTTTAGCCGTTTACCCCAACCTAAGCACATTTCATGTGCTCTGATCAACACAAGATCGGCAGTAAAACACCGACTTGAAATCCATGATTTCATTCTACAACACGACCTAGACTGCCTCTTCATTACAGAGAGCTGGCTCACAGCCGACTGTAACACCATTCTAGGAGAATTGGTGCCAGAAAACTACCGTATTATAACGGAAAAACAGAATAGGGCAAAGAGGAGGAGGACTGGCAGTGATCCATAAGACGCGTCTTGCGATCACAAAACCAAGCCTCCAAAACCCTCTTCCGTTCATGGAAACCCTTACTCTTCAACTGCAAGTAAACGGCCAGGAGACCGTCCGGATTCTACTCTGCTATAGGCCACCTGGCCCCAAGTCGCAGCTGCTCCCATCTTTGACGGACTTTGTCTCCACTTATACCCTGAATAGCAAACACCTTTTGCTGCTCGGGGACTTCAACCTTTGGGCCAACTCCCCGCAAGACCCCATTGCCGACGCCTGCATCGACCACCTGGAAGGATTAGGGCTTCAGCAACTAGTATGTGGGCCCACACATGCTTCAGGTCATACGCTCGATCTTATTTTCAGACAAGATCTGGAAATAAAAATCTTGGAAAATGAACCGTTGCCATGGACAGATCACCATGCAATTAAATTCATTATTTCCGAATTCCCCCCCTTAACAAAAACATCAAATCCAGTGACAACACACTGGACCAGATGTCAGAAGAAGCTCCACTCGGAACTCTTCAAAACTACGTTAGGGGTAAAAATAAACACAATTCAGCCGCACCAAACAGCGGAAGAAACACTAGAGGCCATAAACACAGCACTATTGCAGTCAGCTGACTTGATAGCGCCGAAACGAAAGACCCAGATCAGGAAACATAACTCCGGCTGGTTCAACAACCAGCTGGCGTTACTGAAGCAAGAGCGCAGAAGGGCAGAAGCAGCCTGGAAAAGAAGCTCCTCAGATGAGAAACCTCGCGATTTACAAGGCAATAACCAGAAAATACTACAAGCAAATCTTCGAAGCCAAGAAAAATTACTTTTCTGAGGCTATCAACGGTGCCCTAAATCGCCCCCGCGAACTCTTCAAGCTGGTCACTCAGACCATGAATCCAGGATGTCTTGAAGCCCCCAACTTGGATACACAAGAATTTTGCGATGAGTTATCGGATTGCTTCATTAACAAAATTGAGGCAATCCGGCAAAGCATTCAGCGGAACAATTGCCTTCCCAGCCCCCCCCGTAGTCATTTACACAGCACCGGCAACAATTCACCACAGTTTGGTGAGTTCACGCTGGAACCCATCTCCATTCAGACCACAAAAAATATCATCGGCACTCTGCGCAACAGCACGGCGCCAAATGATATTATCCCCACCAAACTGCTGAAGGAATGCGCCGACATCCTGGCACCTCCTGTCACGCAGCTTATTAACCAATCCTTCAGGGAGGGCATAATGCCCTCCCAGCTGAAGGAGGGCTTCATTCAACCCATCTTAAAGAAAGCCACCCTGGATCCTAAGGATCCACTTAACTGGCGCCCCATAACAGGCCTAAATGTTCTCTCCAAGGTAATGGAGAAAGCAGTGGTACAGCAGCTGCAACAGCATCTAGATACCCACAACTTACTCGACCCATTGCAATCAGGATTCCGTCCCGGACACGGGACGGAAACAGCATTGCTTAAGATATGGGACGACGTTCTTGAGGCCGCAGACGAAGGAGATTCTTCTCTTCTGGTTCTGCTGGACCTAAGCGCAGCCTTTGATACAGTTGATCACAAGCTGTTATTGACTCGGCTGGCTAAAGTAGCCAAAGTCGCAGAAAGCGATCTATCTTGGTTCTCCTCTTTTTTGGAAAACCGATCGCAAATAGTCAAGCAAGGATCATTCACTTCGGAACAACGCACATTATCGTGCGGGGTCCCTCAGGGATCTCCCCTGTCGCCGATGTTATTCAACATCTATCTGCGTCCTCTTTTTGAAATCATCAGCAGCCAAAAACTGCTATATCACTCTTACGCAGACGACACGCAATTGTACTTCCGCATTTGCAATAAAAAGGATCACCACCTCAATCTAGAGACATGCCTCTCTTTGATAGAGGATTGGATGACAAAGAGTTATCTCAAACTCAACGGAGCGAAAACAGAACTTCTTCTGTTTCACGCCAAGCGCAGGAATCAACCGATAACAACCTGGATACCCCCGCCCATTCTGGGCAAAGTCATCACCCCTAGCGCCAAAGTCAAAAGTCTTGGGGTCATCTTTGACTCCGACATGACAATGAACGCACAAATAGGGGCAGTAGTCAGCGGATCTCACTATCTGCTGCGCCTACTACGCAGACTCACGCCTTTTATTCCGAAGAAGGACATAGCGGTCGTGGTGGGAGCGATTGTAAACTCCAGATTGGACTATGCAAATGCCCTTTACCTCGGACTCCCCAAGTACCAAATCGCTCGTCTTCAAGTCGTGCAAAATACGGCCGCCAGACTTGTGACTGGGAAAAAACCCTGGGAATCAATCTCACCTTCGTTGAGATCCCTTCACTGGCTACCAGTCAAAGACAGAATCACTTTTAAAGCTCTCTGTCTAACGCATAGATGTATCCATGGGAATGCTCCCCATTATCTATGCGAAAAATTAAAAATGTACAATCCCAATCGTATTCTACGATCCAACAATCAAAATCGGCTTCAAATACCGAAAGCCAGATACAAGTCCAAAGGAGACAGGAGATTCGCTGTCCAAGGTCCCAGACTATGGAACGCCTTACCAGTCAGCATTAGACTGGAGGAGAACTACTTGGTCTTCAGGAGAAAGATTAAGACGCATCTCTTTTGATCTCAAAGGAGACAGGAACAACAAGCGCCCAGAGGCGATTTACTTCGCATGTGCTGCGCTATACAAGTTCTTCATTCATTCATTCATTCGTTCTTCATTCATTCATTCATTCATTATGGCGTACGTGGAAGGGTTATGGCGCATCCGGAAGGGTTATGATGTACCCGGAAGGGTTATGACGTACCCAGAAGGGTTATGATGTACCTGGAAGGATTATGATGTACCCGGAGGTTCATGATGTACCCAGAAGTGTTATGACATATCTGAAAGGGTTATTATGTACCTGGAAGGGTTCTGATGTACCTGGAAGTGTTGTGAGGTACCTAGAAGGGTTATGCTCTGCCTACAAGGGTTATGAGGTACGGAAGATTTGTGTGTGATTATCTTGGTTACTTGGGGAGCCACAGCCAAGTCAGAATAATGCTTCCGGGTTTCAGTCCGCCTGAAACCCAGACACATGATTCAAAACCCGGACTGTCCGGACAGGTGGCAACCCTACTAGATTGACACCCACCCATTCATAGACAACCCCTGGAAGGGTTATGAGGTACCTGGAAGTGTTATGACATACCTGGAACGGTTATGAGGTACATAGAAGGGTTATGGTGTATCCGGAAGGGTTATGACGTACCTGGAAGGATTATGATGTACCCGGAGGTTCATGATGTACCCAGAAGTGTTATGACATATCTGAAAGGCTTATGAGGTACCCGGAAGGATAATGACGTACCTGGAAGTTGGACGTGTATAGAGACAGTATTGGAGGAGATGGTGGCCGGTGTCGCCGCGCTCTGGGTGGTCGGTATGGTGACTCTGCACTGATAGGCGCCGCTCTGCCGCGATCTCTGGACTCGATGGACGCTCAGGACGGATTTGTCAGCATTTAGCGAGATCTGAGTTTTTCCGTTGAAGTCGGGATACGATTCTCCCCACACCAGCTCCCCATTCCCGGACCCCCCCACCAGGCTCAGGAAGGGCCCCCGCTGGTCAGGCTGGAAGAACCAGGACCAGGCGAGGCGCCGACCGCTCAGGCTGAAACTGGCTTTGGCGTTGCAGTAGAGGGTGACCGTGTGACCCAAGATGGCTTTCGATTCCCGCGTCATGAGTGAGACTTGGAGGGCGGAGTCTGCGGAGAGAGGAGAGACACTTATCATGGGGAAAAATAAAATGATAAAATGCATTTATAGAAGGTCCAGCCTGTAATATCAATGGTGGGAACCCCTCATAATGGGCGCAGCGGGTGTACAGACCCGGGAACTCAGCATAGGGATGGTGGGAACACCTCATAATGGGCGCAGCGGGTGTACAGACCCGGGAACTCAGCACAGGGATGGTGGGAACCCCTCATAATGGGCGCAGCGGGTGTACAGACCCGGGAACTCAGCATAGGGATGGTGGGAACACCTCATAATGGGCACAGCGGGTGTACAGACCCGGGAACTCAGCACAGGGATGGTGGGAACCCCTCATAATGGGCACAGCGGGTGTACAGACCCAGGAACTCAGCACAGGGATGGTGGGAACCCCTCATAATGGGCACAGCGGGGGTACAGACCCGGGAACTCAGCACAGGGATGGTGGGAACCCCTCATAATGGGGCACAGCAGGTGTACAGACCCGGGAACTCAGCACAGGGATGGTGGGAACCCCTCATAATGGGGCACAGCGGGTGTACAGACCCGGGAACTCAGCATAGGGATGGTGGGAACACCTCATAATGGGCACAGCGGGTGTACAGAACCGGGAATTTAGCACAGGGATGGTGGGAACACCTCATAATGGGCACAGCGGGTGTACAGACCCGGGAACTCAGCACAGGGATGGTGGGAACCCCTCATAATGGGGCACAGCGGGTGTACAGACCGGGAACCCAGCACAGGGATGGTGGGAACCCCTCATAATGGGGCACATTGGGTGTACAGACCCGGGAACTCAGCACAGGGATGGTGGGAACCCCTCATAATGGGGCACAGCGGGTGTACAGACCCAGGAACTCAGCACAGGGATGGTGGGAACCCCTCATAATGGGCACAGCGGGTGTACAGACCCGGGAACTCAGCACAGGGATGGTGGGAACCCCTCATAATGGGGCACATTGGGTGTACAGATTGGGAACTCAGCACAGGGTTGGTGGGAACCCCTCATAATGGGGCACATTGGGTGTACAGATTGGGAACTCAGCACAGGGTTGGTGGGAACCCCTCAGAGACTCTTACTCAGATGTTGGACATCTATCTGGACACCGTTACTGTCCGTGGTGACATCTGTCCAGGCTCCGCCCTCGCCCTGCGTCCCCTCGGTGTAGCGGCAGACATATTCTCCTTTGTCGCTTTGCGTCAGATCACCCAACCTGAGAATGAAGAGCCCAGAATCTCCCTTCTCCGCCACCAGGTGACCCTCATCATGTCTTCTCCTATAATCCGCACCAATCACCAGCCGACCGTCCGGCAGTATGGACGCGATTTGCGCCAAGTCGCCCGATGCCGCCTTCCGGAACCAACCGAGAGAAGCCGAGGAGGAGGATGAGGCGGAGGAGACCAGACAGCGAAACCCCAACCAATCCCCTTCATAGAGCTGAGATGTGACCGCCGTGAGCGAGACCTGCGGAGCGCGCGACTCTGCAACGCAACAAAGTCACAGTTATTATATATATATAAATATTATAATATAATGATATACAAATGTTATCTATATAATAGATACAGTACATAAATATTAAATATACATTATTAAAATATTAGAAATATAAATAAATAATATTTTTCGAAATATATATAAATAATAATAATAATAATAATATAAATACATTAACTAAATATTATAAATAAATATTGATGTGAATAAGGTTGATCAGCGCCAAAAATAAATAATAGTAAATAGTAAAAAAGCTGCTCCTCAAGGGCAATTAGTGATCGCAATGAATGAAGGTGTGTATAGAGGGCGCTAAACTACAAGTGAATACCGCGCAATGATAATGTATCCCCTCTATAGTCGTGCAAAATAACGAAATTTTAACAATAATAATACTATAAAACAATAATAGAAAATACGAGCAATAAAAGCAGTGATAGTAAAGTGTCTCTTTAGCATAAAATCCCAATAATGAGTGACAGTGAGGAGGTTGTGTGAGTACAGCGAGGAAGAGTGGATCACTAATTTCACTGTCACTCGTTTCGTTATTTTGCACGACTATAGAGGATACATTATCATCGTGTGGTATTCGCTTGTAGTTTAGCGCCCTCTATACACACCTTCATTTATAAATAAATATTAAATATAAATAAAATATTATAAATATAAATAAATACATAAATAATAATTATAAATATATAAATAATAATATTAATTATTATTGTCTGGCTGGCTATTATAAATATTAAATATAAATTATAAAAATATTAGAAATATAAATGAATACATATATTATATATATATATATATATATCTATATATATATATAGATATATATATATATATATATATATATATCTATATATATATATATATGTGTGTGTGTGTGTGTATAAATAATAATAGTGTAAATAAATACATGAATAAATAAATATAAATATTAAATATAAATTAATAAAATATTAGAAATATAAATACATACATAAATATTATTTATAAATAAATATTGAAATATAAATAAAATATTATAAATATTAGTAAATACATAAATACTATTTATACTGTAAATATAATAATAATAATAATAATATAATAAGTATAAATAATAATAATGTAAATAAATACATGAATAAAAAAATATATAAATATTAAATGAAAATTAATAAAATATTATAAATATAAATACATACATACATATTATTTATAAATAAATAAATATTAAAATATAAATAAAATATTATAAATATTAGTAAATACATTAATACTATTTATACTGTAAATATAATAATAATAATAATAATGTAAATAAATACATGAATAAAAAAATATATAAATATTAAATGAAAATTAATAAAATATTATAAATATAAATACATACATTAATATTATTTATAAATAAATAAATATTAAAATATAAATAAAATATTATAAATATTAGTAAATACATAAATACTATTAATACTGTAAATATAATAATAATAATAATAATAATAATAATATAATAAGAATAAATAATAATAATAATGTAAATAAATACATGAATAAAAAAATATATAAATATTAAATAAAAATTAATAAAATATTATAAATATAAATACATACATACATATTATTTATAAATAAATAAATATTAAAATATAAATAAAATATTAGTAAATACATAAATACTATTTATACTGTAAATATAATAATAATAATAATAATAATAATAATAATATAAGTATAAATAATAATGTAAATAAATACATGAATAAAAAAATATATAAATATTAAATGAAAATTAATAAAATATTATAAATATAAATACATACATAAATATTATTTATAAATAAATAAATATTAAAATATAAATAAAATATTATAAATATTAGTAAATACATAAATACTATGTATACTGTAAATATATGAATAATAATAATAATAATAATAATAATAGTAATATAAATAAATATAAATAAATAAAATATTAGCAATATAAATAAATACATGCATAATATTTATAAATATAAATAATAATAAAATTAATAATAATATAAATAAATACATGAATATAAATAAAATATTAGAAATATAAATAAATACATAAATAATATTTATAAATAATAATATAAATAAATGCATAAATAGATATAAATTTATAACATATCAGAAATACAAACAAATAAATGCATTAATAAAATTAATAAATAATAATAATAATAATAATGATAATATAAATAAATTCATAAATCAATATAAATAATAAATCTAAATTAATAAAATATTAGAAATATAAATATATAAATACATAAATAAATAAATAAATCGTATTTATAAATAGTTTATAAATAATAAAAATAATATTTAATATTAAATAATAATTAATAACACTATAATAGTAATATTAATATAAATAACGACATAAATAAATGTAAATATTAAATATAAATGATATAATGATATAAAGAGGCCGCATATGTCTGAGCCCAGCCCCCAACATCCTTAATATTATTATATTCAGTGTAACATATTTGTTGGGGGTCCCACCTGGTCGTTTCACCTCCACAGACATCAGTTTGGACATCTGGGTCTTCTTGCTCCGCTCGTCGGTGACCTCACAGACGTATGAGCCGCCATCTTCAATCCGCACCTGACTGATCCCGAGCACCCAGGTAGTCAGGTCCCGCCTGTGCACAACCAGCCGTCCCTCCGCCCCTGCGGAGCCAGACTCCTTTCTATATGTGACCACTCCAGATGACTCCCAGGTGGCCATTTTGGTTCCACCGAGCAGCCAGACAACACGGAACTGCCCGCCCCCGGGACTCGTGTTAGTGACGGAGCAGGTGACCTCCAGGGGGTGTCCTGGGGTGAGAACCGTGGTCGGCGCCTCCACCTGGACTCCAAAATCTCCACCTAAAATGAGATTGCATTGATTAGCCACTGTAGAGACACAAATCAGCGCACACCTACCCCCCCCCCCCGGGAAACGCCGTCTCGGGCCGGGTGCCGAAGCTTATCATAGGTCCTGAGGTGAGACCTAGTCCTGGTGTAGAACTCACACATACTGTACATAGTTACATTGTTACATTGTTAGTCTGGTTGGAAAAAAGACACAAGTCCATCCAGTTCTACCAACTGTCTATGACCACACGCCACACCACAGTCTTCGGACCACATGGGTCAGCGTCACATCTCATTTGTGTTCGTTGTTTTATTATAGTGTAGTAGTTACTATGGATTTACTACACATACAAATTCTGTTTTTACAGCATGTAGCCGGGGGGCACCATAACACGGGACCCCGGGGGGGAGGGAGAGAAACTGGAGCATGAGCTGTTTACCTTCAGACTGTCTCTTTCTGATTGAATCTACATAACTCTGCCTCTGAGCTCGAGAAGGGAGGGAAGGTGGTAGGGAGGTGGAGTCACAGCATTGTAGAGGGTGGGAAGGGGAGGGGTCATCGGTGTAGAGGGCTGACACCTTATTCACTGTGTCCCTCCCCCGCCCCACACAGTGCTAGAGCTCCAATGTCCATTGCTGCTTGACTTCCATCATCACCCAATCCACTTCCTGTGGGCCTAGGCTGTCATGGACACACCCCCTGTGGGTGTGTCAGTTTACAAAAAGAAAAGTTATTGTGTGGCCCTTCAGATATGTTGGGGGCCACAACTGATGCCCTGTATATGCACCTTGTTGGCCACCACATTTCTACTTATTGGCCAAAATACAGGTTCACTTTAACCACGTTCCACCCAGTCTGTTGTCAAATGACGTCCCCCCGGAACCTGCCTGCGGTGTGCTCTGTTACCGACTGATAAGTATACCGGCCCACGGTACCATGTGATCACTGTGACCAATCACATGACAATTGCACTCAATGAATGGCTTTGATTCATGACATTTATTGTGTATAATTGCGTTGCTAACTGCGATTGGCCACAGTGATCACATGGTACAGACAAGGCTAAATCACAGCCCATCTGTACCATGTGATCACTGTGACCAATCACATGACAATTGCACTCAATGAATGGCTTTGATTCATGCCATTCATTGTGTACAGTTGTGTTGCTAGCTGCGATTGGCCACAGTGATCACATGGTACAGACAGGGCTAAATCACGGGCCCATCTGTACCATGTGATTAGCTGTGTCCAATCACAGCCAATCACAACAATACACACTCAATGAATCAATTTCATTCAGTAAAAATGATTGCTTATACCAATGAAATTCACTGCTATGAGCAAGCCTAATCCTGATCACTTCCCCAGAGTAGTACAGTGTTACTATGGTAACATTATATTGCTCTGGTCACAGCGTTTAAAAATCATTAAAAAAAAAACAATAAAAACTTAATAAAAAAAAGAAGATTAAAAAAAAAGTGTAGAAAGGGGTGAAAGTGTCCAGTATTGTGGGGGAAGGAAGGAGTGAAAGTGTCTAGTATTGTGGGGGGCAGGAAGGGGGTGAAAGTGTCCAGTATTGTGGGGGGAAGGAAGGGGTGAAAGTGTCCAGTATTGTGGGGGGAAGGAAGGGGGTGAAAGTGTCCAGTATTGTGGGGGGAAGGAAGGGGTGAAAGTGTCTGGTATTAGGGGGGCAGGAAGGGGGTGAAAGTGTCCAGTATTGTGGGGGGAAGGAAGGAGTGAACGTGTCTAGTATTGTGGGGGGGCAGGAAGGGGGTGAAAGTGTCCAGTATTGTGGGGGGAAGGAAGGGGTGAAAGTGTCTGGTATTAGGGGGCAGGAAGGGGGTGAAAGTGTCTGGTATTAGGGGGGGGGGCAGGAAGGTATTAAAGGTGTCCGGTATTAGGGGGGGCAGGAAGGAAGGGGGTGAAAGTGTCCAGTATTGGGGGGCAGAAAGGGGGTGAAGGTGTCCAGTATTGTGGGGGCAGGAAGGGGGTGAAAGTGTCTGGTATTAGGGGGGGCAGGAAGGTATTAAAGGTGTCCGGTATTAGGGGGGGGGCAGGAAGGGGGTGAAAGTGTCCAGTATTGTGGGGGCAGGAAGGGGGTGAAAGTGTCTAGTATTGTGGGGGGCAGGAAGGGGGTGAAGGTGTCCAGTATTGTGGGGGGAAGGAAGGGGTGAAAGTGTCTGGTATTAGGGGGCAGGAAGAGGGTGAAAGTGTCTGGTATTAGGGGGCAGGAAGGGGGTGAAAGTGTCCAGTATTGGGGGGCAGAAAGGGGGTGAAGGTGTCCAGTATTGTGGGGGCAGAAAGGGGGTGAAAGTGTCTGGTATTAGGGGGGGGGGGGGCAGGAAGGGGGAAAAGGTGTCCGGTATTAGGGGGGGCAGGAAGGGGGTGAAAGTGTCCAGTATTGGGAGGGCACGAAGGGGGCGAAAGTATCCGGTATTAAGGGGGTAGGAAGGGGGTGAAAGTGTCCAGTATTGGGGGGCAGGAAGGGGGTGAAGGTGTCCAGTATTGGGGGGGCAGGAAGGGGGTGAAGCTGTTCAGTATTGGGGGGCAGGAAGTGGGTGAAATTGTCTAGTATTGTGGGGGGCAGGAAGGGGGTGAAAGTGTCCAGTATTGTGGGGGGAAGGAAGGGGTGAAAGTGTCCAGTATTGGGGGGCAGGAAGGGGGTAAAAGTGTCCAGTATTGTGGGGGTCAGGAAGGGGATGAAAGCATCTAGTATTGGGTGCAGGAAGGGGGTGAAAGTGTCTGGTGAAAGTGTTGGTGGGGGAAGGAAGGGGGTGAAAGTGTCCAGTATTGGGGGGCAGAAAGAGGGTGAAAGTACCTGATATTGGGGGGCAGGAAGGGGGTGAAAGTGTCCAGAATTGGGGGCAGGAAGGGGGAGAAAGTGTCCAGTACTCGGGGCAGGAAGGGAGTGAAAGTGACCAGTATGGGGGGGCAGGAAGGGAGTGAAAGTGTCTGGTATTGTGGGGAAGGAAGGGGGTGAAAGTGTCCAGTATTGGGGGGCAGGAAGGGGGTGAAAGTGTCTGGTATTGTGGGGGAAGGAAGGGGGTGAAAGTGTCCAGTATTGGGGGGCAGGAAGGGGTGAAAGTACCTGATATTGGGGGCAGGAAGGGGGTGAAAGTGTCCAGAATTGGGGGCAGGAAGGGGGAGAAAGTGTCCAGTACTGGGGACAGGAAGGGGGAGAAAGTGACCAGTATGGGGGGGGGCAGGAAGGGGGGAAAGTGTCTGGGAATTGGGCGCAGGAAGGGGGAGAAAGTGTCCAGTATTGGGGGCAGGAAGGGGGAGAAAGTGTCCAGTATTGGGCGCAGGAAGGGGGAAAAAGTGTCCAGTATTGGGGGGCATGAAGGGGGAGAAAGTGTCCAGTACTGGGGGCAGGAAGGGGGTGAAAGTGACCAGTATGGGGGGGGGCAGGAAGGGGGGAAAGTGTCTGGGAATTGGGGGCAGGAAGGGGGAGAAAGTGTCCAGTATTGGGGGCAGGAAGGGGGAGAAAGTGTCCAGTATTGGGCGCAGGAAGGGGGAAAAAGTGTCCAGTATTGGGGGGCATGAAGGGGGAGAAAGTGTCCAGTACTGGGGGCAGGAAGGGGGTGAAAGTGACCAGTATGGGGGGCAGGAAGGGGGGAAAGTGTCTGGGAATTGGGGGCAGGAAGGGGGAGAAAGTGTCCAGTATTGGGGGCAGGAAGGGGGAGAAAGTGTCCAGTATTGGGCACAGGAAGGGGGAGAAAGTGTCCAGTAATGGGGGGCATGAAGGGGTGAAAGTGTTTGGTATTGTGGGGGCAGGAAGAGGGTGAAAGTGTCCGGTATTGGGGGGCAGGAAGGGGTTGAAAATACCCGGTATTGGGGGGCAGGAATGGGGTGAAAGTTGTTCGATATTGTAGGGGGCAGGAAGGGGTGAAAGTGTCCAGTATTGGGGGGGCAGGAAGGGGGTGAAAGTGCCGGTATTGAAGGGGTAATGGAAGTGATGTACGATTGCCCTCTCTGGACATGTTGGGCTTATGTGAGGTAGACTTGAGGTTCTTACCCTGCACTGCTGCCACCTTCAGGGTGGTCTTCTCCGAGTCCTTCTCGGCGATCTTCGTCCACACTCCGCTGGGATCCTGGATCCACTCGGATCCTCGGCAGAAGATCTGTCCTTGGTCTGACTGGCGGAGGGCCCCAATGGTCAGCCTGTAGGTGGTCTCGGTCAGCTTGTCCATGCGTACCTCTCCAGCTGTGAATCTCTCAGGTAAGGCCCCCCCAGGGTGGAGGACAAAGTCCCGGGACAGGGTCAGGATCTCCGATTCCCGGTCAGTGGAGAGGATCCAGGAGACGGACAGGTGGGTGTGCTGGGAGGAGGCCATAGAGACCTGGCAGGTCAGATCCAGGGAAGCCCCCTCTGATGTGTCCACGGCCCGGAGGGGCATCAGAACCCGCAGAGTGTTCGGTATGACTGGAGGGAAGAGAGAATCCAATACAATCACCGAAAATATCGGAATCATCCAACAACCGGGACAATTTATAAAACTTACAGATATAATAATAATATACAGGCTTTCCTGAATTCCAAGTATTTAGTGACCAATCGATGAACAACGTGGTGGAGAGGGATCAGGACCAGAACTGGCTGCAATTGATGGGGCAAACTGATGGCGTTTGATGGGGCAAACTGATGGCGTTTGATGGGGCAAACTGGCGGCGTCTGATGGGGCAAACTGGCGGCATTTGATAGGGCAAACGGGTGGCAATTGATGGGGCAAACGGGTGGCAATTGATGGGGCAAACGGGTGGCAATTGATGGGGCAAACGGGTGGCGATTATGGGGCAAACGGGTGGCTATGGATGGGGCAAACTGGCAGCATTTGATGGGGCAAACTGGCGGCATTTGATGTGGCAAACTGGTGGCATTTGATGGGGCAAACTGGTGGCATTTGATGGGGCAAAGTGGCGGCATCTGATGGGGCAAACTGGTGGCATTTGATGGGGCAAACTGGTGGCATTTGATAGGGGAAACTGGTGGCAATTAATGGGGCAAACGGGTGGCTATGGATGGGGCAAACTGGCAGCATTTGATGGGGCAAACTGGCGGCATCTGATGGGGCAAACTGGCGGCATTTGATGGGGCAAACTGGTGGCATTTGATGGGGCAAACTGGTGGCATTTGATGGGACAAACTGGCGGCATCTGATGGGGCAAACTGGCGGCATCTGATGGGGCAAACTGGCGGCATTTGATGGGGCAAACTGGTGGCATTTGATGGGACAAACTTGTGGCATTTGATGGGGCAAACTAGCTGCTATTGATGTGGCAAACTGGTGGCATTTGATGGGGAAAACTGGTGGCAATTGATGGGGCGAACTGGTGGCATTTGGTGGGGCGAACTGGCGGCATTTGATGGGGCCAACTGGCAGCGTTTGATGGGGAAAACTGGCGGCTATTGATGGAGCAAACTGGCGACAATTGATGGGGAAAACTGGTGGCTATTGATGGGGCAAACTGGTGGCATTTGATGGGGCAAACTGGTGGCTATTGATGGGGCAAACTGGCGGCTATTGATTGGGCAAACTGGCGGCTATTGATGGGGAAAACTGGCTGCATTTAATGGGGCAAACTGGTGGCATTTGATGGGGCAAACTGGCGGCATTTGATGGGGCAAACTGGTGGCTATTGATGGGGCAAACTGGCGGCTATTGATGGGGAAAACTGGCAGAATTTGATGGGGCAAACTGGTGGCGCCTCTAAACAGACCATCTCAGCCCAGTCTGTTGCTATTGCTAGGACAGTGAGTGAGTGTCTGGGTGCTCAACAAGGAGGGCCCATAAAACCCAGCAGCTTTCTCAGGGGACATTGCCCCCCAGGCATTAGCTTGGCGTGTTGGTGCTTCTGGTTGGTTTCCACCATCATTTGGTTGGTTGAGTTGCAGAGAAGCCCAGAGGGTCAGATTTCTCACCTGTCAGGTTGGTCCTGGCACTGTATGTACCAAGATAGGTGGAGGCCGTATTGGGTGTGTAACATTCGTACTCCCCCGTGTCCTTCTCCTGCAGATTGACAATGTGGAGGACGGTGTGGCTCCTGGACACCTTCTCTATGTAGACGTCTCGGCTCCGGACACGTCCAGTGTATGCTGAATAAGAGAAATTGGGGTCACCGGTGCTCACCACCTTTATCTCCTTCTCTGGATCTGATGGCAGTCGGACGGAGAACTCAAATTGCTGGTTGGTGGCCCCCCCGTTCCCCGACACCTTACACCAGATGGTGGCGTGGGAGCCCACGGTGCGGTAGAGGGGCCCCTCCTCAATGGTGACCTCATGCTGAGCCCGAGACAAACCTGCGAGGAAAGACAACAGCTGAGATTAATCAGATCATCTCTGTACTTGTGTATGGAGGTCCTTGTCAGTGTCACGTCCCCAATCTCTGACAACCTCATGTAACACGTCCCCAATCTCTGACACTCTCATGTACCATGTCCCCAATCTCTGACACTCTCATGTAACACGTCCCCAATCTCTGACACTCTCATGTAACACGTCCCCAATCTCTGACACTCTCATGTAACACGTCTCCCAATCTCTGACACTCTCATGTAATACGTCCCCCAATCTCTGACACTCTCATGTAACACATCCCCCAATCTCTGACACTCTCATGTAACACGTCCCCAATCTCTGACACTCTCATGTACCACGTCCCCAATCTCTGACACTCTCATGTAATACGTCCCCAATCTCTGACACTCTCATGTACCACGTCCCCCAATCTCTGACACTCTCATGTACCACGTCCCCCAATCTCTGACACTCTCATGTACCACGTCCCCAATCTCTGACACTCTCATGTAATACGTCCCCAATCTCTGACACTCTCATGTACCACGTCCCCCAATCTCTGACACTCTCATGTAACACGTCCCCCAATCTCTGACACTCTCATGTAACACGTCCCCCAATCTCTGACACTCTCATGTAACACGTCCCCAATCTCTGACAATCTCATGTAACACGTCCCCAATCTCTGACAATCTCATGTAACACGTCCCCAATCTCTGACACTCTCATGTAACACGTTCCCAATCTCTGACAATCTCATGTAACACGTCCCCAATCTCTGACACTCTCATGTAACACCTCCCCAATCTCTGACACTCTCATGTAACACGTCCCCCAATCTCTGACACTCTCATGTAACACGTCCCCAATCTCTGACACTCTCATGTAACACGTCCCCAATCTCATGTAACATGACCCCCACTGATGAATTCTCAGGTACATGAACCCCCACTGATGAATTCTCAGGTACATGAACCCCCACTGATGAATTCTCAGGTACATGAACCCCCACTGATGAAGTCTCAGGTAAGTGGAGACCCACTGATGAAGTCTCTGGTAAGTGGACCCCCCACTGATGAAGTCTCAGGTAAGTGGACCCCCACTGATGAAGTCTCGGGTGTTTGGCACCTCTGAAGGCTGGCACTATAATGCCTGTAAATAATGGCAGAGATCTTGGGGGGGGGGGGCACCTATAACAGCTGATTGTAGAGGGGATCATATGAAGCTTTATAGGAATGAGGTCCCCCTCTGAGCAAAGAGCCTGGAAATTGTCCTGCAAAGTGCATGTGACGGGTGTCACCTCTCCCTCCAGGCCTGGACATCACCAGGGGGCAGCAGGCACTTACCTATGATGGCGAGCCACAGGAGCACCCCGTGAAGAGACAGCATGGTGCGCTCAGCGTTGTCTAGCACACGGCACAGAACTTGTCACATCATATCTCTCCCCCGCAGTGTACAGGAAACCACAGACTGTCGCCGTACACACATCTCACATATGAGGAAGCAGAACTAGAGCAGCTCAGTGCCAGGCCAGTCATGTCAGGATATCCTAGCACATTGGGCTCTCTATACCTGAGCACCTGGGGCACCTAACCTGGGTCTGCTGCCCCGTATGGTGACCACGTGTCCCGGATAGACATGTGCATTCGTTTTCGTTAGAATGCATTTTCGTCCGAAAATCGGGTATTTTCGTTATCGTTTTAATGAACGAAAACGAAAGCGCAAGAAACGAAAAACGAAAGATCCGACATAAAAAATGCTTTATTTTCGTTTTCGTTCAGATCCGAGGATTTTCGGTGCTTTGTCGAATTTCCGTCGTTCAAAGTCATCGAAAATCGTCTTTTTCGGACGAAAACTAAATAAATCAAAACGATTTTCGGGAGTAACTAAATAAATTTATTTTCTGGGCGAAAGCGAAAAAACTAAACGAAATATTCCAGTCTGCACATGTCTAGTCCCGGATTACCCGGGACTGTCCCACATTTTGCAGGTCTGTCCCGGGTAGACATGTGCAATTTTTTTCGTTACGAATGCGCTTTCCGTCATTATTCGTTATTTTCGTTGATTCGTTAACCTACGAATAAACGAACGGTTTAGCGCAAATAATAACGAATAACGATATTTCCAAAATTAACGAATATGGAAAACTACGAAGATACGAAACTACTAAATGTAAAAGAACAACAGAACGAAAGAAAAAAGAAACGAAAACATAGAAATAACGAAAATACCGAACACAAAAAAAAAAAATCATAATTACAAAAAATAAACGAAAATGCAAACTTACTAATATTCGAAGAACGAAAAGAAAAAACCCCGAAATGCCGAACAAAGAATAAAAAACGAAAAGCAAAACTAACGAAAAATAAATTACGAATCTTCGGAAAACGGAAATGAAATAACGTAAATTCACTTTCATTAGTACTCCCCCAATGAGCTTCTTTCTTATTACCTAGTGGCTCCTTGACCTTGTGTCTTTATCTGTGTTAGACTGCAGTGCATTCCATCCAGAGTCCAGATAGGGTGTGTTTGGGTAGGTTGCACCGGTTTTGTGGATCTGTCAAGTCAATCGCAGTAAAGTACGATTTACAAAATTACGACGAGTAGTGTGTCGAATAAAGGTAAAATGTATCTTAACAGAATTACGAATGCAAAAAATCTACAAAAGAACGTTGTTACAATCAAATGAAATTAGACACGAAAATACGAATGATCATAAAGCAACGAAGATTTATTTCTTACGAAAATACAAACGCGGCATGATGAAATGTATAATGTAAATACGAATATCAAAACAACGAAAAATAAACCAACGTAAAAACGAATGAACGAATAAATTCATTGTAAAAATACGAACGAGGCAAAATACAACATTTAACGAAAATACTAATCTCGAATCAACGAAAAATAAACTAACATAAAAAAAACGGAAACGGAAAAAAAAAGTGTTACGAAAATACTAAAGAGTACGAATACGATAACTAACGTCTTACGAAATTACGACTCGTTACGAATCACGATAAACGAACAGAAACGAAACAGAAATAAATGAAAATTTTTGTTGTGCACATGTCTAGTCCCGGGCACCTTCATTCCAGGACAATACAGTGTCCCGGAATGAAACTGACACAGACACCCCCCGGGGGTCCAATCTGATGCCCCCAAAAAAGGCCACCACATCACTGCTTTACTCACTGACAGTACTTGTCCTGGCCGGGAATGCCTGGAGGAGCACAATCCCCGCCCCCTGCTTGTGATTTGAGAAATCATAAATCCCGCCTCTTGTGTACAATCACTGTGCTGTGATTCGTTACAGCACAAGCTGATTTTCGGGAAGGGGGTGTCCCTGAATGGGAGTTTGGTATATTGACGATATCTGGGTGTATTGACGATGTCTGGGTATATTGACGATGTCTGGGTATATTGACGATATCTGGGTATATTGACGATATCTGGGTATATTGACGATGTCTGGGTGTATTGACGATGTCTGGGTGTATTGACGATGTCTGGGTACATTGACGATGTCTGGGTATATTGACGATGTCTGGGTATATTTACGATGTCTGGGTGTATTGACGATGTCTGGGTATATTGACGATGTCTGGGTATATTGACGATGTCTGGGTGTATTGACGATGTCTGGGTGTATTGACGATGTCTGGGTATATTGACGATGTCTGGGTATATTGACGATGTCTGGGTATATTGACGATGTCTTTTCTCCACTTCTCTCCATATAAGTACTACTCCTACTCTTGTAGGACCCCAGACTGTTCCCACTGGATTTTGTAGGCCGGAAATCATTTACATTTTTACTTTAACCACTTCAGCCCCGGACCATTATGCAGGTAAAGGACCAGGCCAGATTTTGCGATTCGGCGCTGCGTCGCTTTAACTGACAATTGCGCGGTCATGCGACATGGCTTCCAAACAAAATTGGTGTCCTTTTTTTCCCCACAAATAGAGATTTCTTTTGGTGGTATTTGATCACCTCTGCGGTTTTTATTTTTTGCGCTGTAAACAAAAATAGAGCGACTATTCAATATTTTTTCCTTTTTGCTGTAATAAATATCCCCCTGTCAGAACATTTGGGTTTAAAAGAATACATATAAAAATCGCACATAATATATGTTTCATAATGTTCCATATACATGGATATGGTGAAGTTAGCACAACCATCTTTCCCTGTTAAAGTTTAAATATAGGTTCTCAGGCATGAATAGACACTGCTTCTAGGTTGTAAGGAGCCTATCTGTGCCGTCTTCCAGGTCATTTCTCTTTGGGTTTGACACTTATAAGATAAGAGAATGAAAGGCCTGGCACAGCATGACACTACGCACATGGTGGTCTTTATACTATGAGACTAGAGGGGCTTATTCACTATCCCAATGGAATTATATATCTTAAATAGTATTGTGTCTTCATTATGCCATGACAATATATGTGTATTAATAGTTCACATAGTATACTCGCAAATACATAGACATTATTGGGATCCCAGGTATAAGATCCTATAATATTTCAAAGTATTAGATGGCTTTGATCACATCCCAGCATTAGTTTAAAGGAACATTCCCATGCATATGGGTGTAGATCATTGCACCTTATCTCAATCATAAATTTCGGGGTCGCCGGAATGTCTAGGTTTGTTGTCATGTTGTTTGACATATATAACAACTTATGATGCTATACCAAGATTCAGGTCACAGGGGGTCATAAATCCTGGTTAACTCTGAATAACCCTAAAATTAGGAATTATTCCTTAGATACCACTGCCCCCTACAGGTTAATATCAGCATGGTTCAAGTTGGTCACCCACCAGAACATATTATCATGTGACATAGTCAGTCACGTGATAGGGAAATACACACCCACTTCTTTGGGAAGATAAAAGTATTACGCAGGACAATCTAGGGGGGTCGAGGTCGATGGGAGAAGCTCGAGAGATGGCAAGTCTGATCTCTGGAGGGCTGATGGCTGGAAGCTATTCTGATCTCTGAAGGAAGGAGAAGAGAGTGACCAAACATGTAAGGAGTTCACAGGAATCCTTCATTAGGTTTTCCCTTCTCAAACAGGACTCTTAATTACTGGTAAGATTGAATTTTGATTATTTACCTTTTTGGTAATTCTGAGGTTTTTCACATACACTCCACTAAGACCATTTAAATATACTTGGCAAAGATAATTTGGGAGTTGAGTATGTCTAACTGCAGTATGAGATAATTGAATTCCAAATATTAGGAGACATACGCACATTACGTTTGTCTTTAAAAAGCTAAGTGCCAACTATTGTGGTTTGAGAGTGATGTCGTATGTGAAGATAAATCCTCGCCAAATTTAACGAAAAGCTTGTGTACCATATAACATTTGTTATGTACACATATATAAGAAGTAGTAGCAAGAGATCTGTTTGATATTGAGAAGAAATAATGCAATGTCAAGGTTATGTAAATTAAGAACTAAAAGGTCTCAAGTTACGCCAGGATGATTTAAATAAGAGCTAGGAATATACCTTGTCATATAATGTAAATATCATCTGAGCATTCAAGCGTCATTTATCTCTATTGTAGAAGCATATCATTTATTTGTTTTGATACGAATTGTACCTGATTTTAATTTTTGCACTATATCTTTAGTTAATAAATATATATATATTAAATATTCATTTGTATTACTCGTCCTCAAAATAGCACGGATAAAAGAATTTTGATATCTTGTATCGTAGGAAAAGTGTATATCTCCCAAAGCACAGATTTACATATTTCCATAAATACAATAATATTTTATAAGCTCAGAATAAACATTCTGACGGTATATGTAGGCTCTATGCCGAGATGCGTCAATGGTTCTGACACCCCCAAAATATATAAAAAATATTTTTCCCCCTCAGTTTAGGCCGATACGTATTCTTCTACATATTATTGGTAAAAAAAATCGCAATAACCATTTATCGATTGGTTTGCGCAAAATTTATAGCGTTTACAAAATAGGGAAAAGTTTTATTGCATTTTTATTATCATTTTTTTTACTACTAATGGCGTCAATCAGCGCTTTATTTCGGTACTGCGACATTATGGCGGACACATCGGACAATTTTGACACATTTTTTGGACCATTGTCATTTTCACAGCGAAAAATGCTATAAAATGCTATAAAAATGCACTGATTACTGTGAAAATGACAATTGCAGTTTAGGAGTTAACCACTAGGGGGGCGCTGTAGGGGTTAAGTGTGACCTCATATGTGTTTCTAACTGTAGGGGGGAGGGGCTGGACGTGTGACGTCACTGATCGCCTTTCCCTATATCAGGGAACAGACGATCACTGACATTCCCACAATGAAAAACGGGGAAGGTGTGTTTACACTCACCTCTCCCCGTTCTTCAGCTCCAGAGGACCGATCGCGGGACACTGGCGGCAATTGGGTCTCGTGGTCACGGTCACGGAGCTTCGGCGCGCGCGACCCCACGACGTATATCGGCGTGAAGGGGTCCTTAAGTGGTTAACCGCTTGCCCTCCAGAAGATTTACCCCCCTTCCTGACCAGGCTATTTTTTCCGTTATTTTCCCCCCACAAATAGAGATTTATTTTGGTGGTATTTGATCACCTCGGCGGTTTTTAATTTTTTGCGCTATAAACAAAAATAGAGTGACAATTTTGAAAAAAAATCTTTTTTTTTTACTTTTTGTTATAAAACATCCAACAAAAACAATAAAAAAAAATCGTCATCGTCAATTTAGGCCGATACGTATTCTGCTACATATTTTTGATAAATAAAAAAACATGGTGTTTGCGAGACTAAAACATTTTTTTCTGCTAGAAAATTACTTAAAACCCCCAAACATTATATATTTTTTTCTAACACCCTAGAGCAGGGGTCTCCAAACATTATAAACAAAGGGCCGGTTTATTGTCCTTCAGACTCTTGGAGAGCCGGACTTTGGCAAGCGGGGGTGGAAATTTTTCTGGCATCAGGGAGACTTAACCAGGGCCATTTGAAGGAATTAGGGGGCCCCAAGCAAAATGAACATGGAGGCCCCCCCCCGCAGAAACCCTCCTCAATGAAAACCCCCCCAGTGCAGAGACACCCCTGCACCTCAGGACCCCTTTACATTACACAGCCCCCATAGCTCTGGACCCTCTGCATGTTACACAGACTCTTTTCAGTGCAGACCCCCCTTCAGTTCACACTCAGTGCAGAGACCCCCTTCAGTGCAAACCCCCCCCAGTGCAGAGACCCCCCCCAGTGCAGAGACCCCCCTCAGTTCAGAGACACCCCCCAGTGCAGAGACACCCCCCAGTGCAGAGACCCACGTAGTGCAGAGACCCCCAGTGCAAGACCCCCCCCCCCCCAGTGCAGAGAGCACTTCCTGTCAGTCCAGCCTGGAACAGGACACTGAATCTCCTGTACCGCGCGGTACTCGGCCGGACTGACAGAAGGAGCTCGGCCACGCTACAGCATGGGAAAGGGAAGTTGGGGGCCCCCGGCCAGCTCGGGGCCCCAAGCAATTGTTTGCCTTGCCTGTCCTGTAGCGACGGGCCTGCGCGGGAGCTTTAGTACAGGGTGACCACATTTCCAAACTACCATTCAGGGACCCCCCCTTCCCAAAAATCAGCTTGTGCTGTAACGAATCACGGCACAGTGATTGGACACAAGAGGCGGGATTTATGGTTTCTCAGGGCCCCAAGCAATTGTTTGCCTTGCCTGTCCTGTAGCGACGGGCCTGGACTTAACATATGGTATTAGGCGGATAATAGTGCCCCATCGTTTATATCATATCATAGGGAGGAATAATGTCCCATTAGTGGTGTCAGTGGGAGAAATGATGCTCCACTGTCGGTGTCAGATGGCAGAATAGAGTCTCGTATCAGTGGGAGGGATACTGCCCCAAGGGCCGGATAAAGACAAGCAAAGGGCCGCATCCGGCCCTCGGGCCGCAGTTTGGAGACCACTGCCCTAGAGAATAAAATGGCGGTCATTGCAATACTTTTTGTCACACCGTATTTGCGCAGCGGTCTTACAAGCGCACTTTTTTTGGAAAAAAATCACTTTTTTTAATTAAAAAATAAGACAACAATAAATTTGGCCCAATTTTTTTTTTATATATTGTGAAAGATAATGTTACGCCAAGTAAAATGATACCCAACATGTCACGCTTAAAAATTGCGCCCGCTCGTGGCATGGCGTCAAACTTTAACCCTTAAAAATCTCGATAGGCGATGTTTAAAAAAATTCTACAGGTTGCATCTTTTGAGTTCCAGAGGAGGTCTAGGGCTAGAATTATTGCTCTCGCTCTAATGATCGCGGCGATACCTCACTTGTGTGGTTTGAAGGCCGTTTTCATAGGCGGGCGCTACTCGCGTATGAGTTCGCTTCTGCGCGCGAGCTCGTCGGGACGGAGCACTTTAAAAAAAAACATTTTTGGGGTTTTCTTATTTATTTTTATTTATTTTATTATTTTTTACACTGAAAAAAAAAATGTGATCACTTTTATTCCTATGAGAAGGAATGTAAACATCCCTTGTAATAGAAAAAGCATGACAGGTCCTCTTATAGATGAGATCTGGGGGTCAAAAAGACGTCACACCTCACATTCGGGCTTAAATGCAAAAAAAAAATTGAAACTGTCATTTTTTCAAATGACAAAAAAAAAAAAATGTTTCTTTAAGACGCTGGGCGGGACTGGCGTTTTGACGCCCCTCCTGCCCAGCAGAGCTATGGGGACAGGCGAGGGACATTTTTCCCTCACTCGTATCCCAACACAGCGCCCGAACGGACCCGATCGCCTCCGCCGCTACCGACGGCAACGGTAAGCGGCGGAGGGCGCGGGAAAGCGGTGGGAGGGGGGCCTCGCGGTGAATCGGCAGCGGAGACCGCCGTTATCGTTTAGAGGACCCTGCCCTGCAAAGATGGATACCTCGGTTGCGGCAGCAGCTGCCGCTGTTCCCAAGATATCCATCTTTAAAGTTAGGACGCACATATACAGTGCAGGGTCCACAAGCAGCTTATTGATTGGTTTCTGCAAAAGTCATCGCGTCTACATACTATGGGATGTTTTTATGGAGTTTTTATTAGTAATGGCGGCGATCACCGACTTATAGCGGGACTGTGATATTGCGGCGGACGCATATCTGACACTTTTTGGTGGACCAGTGACACCAATACAGTGATCGGTGCTAAAAATATGCACTGTCACTGTACAGTGGAACCTTGGTAATGCAGTTAACGAGTGTTTTGAATAACAAGAAACTTATTTTTTTTTTATTCTGACTCGGTTTGCGAGTGTTGTCTCACAAAATGAGCAGAATTCAAGCTAATGGGGGTGTGCAGTACCGCATTTGGCCAGAGGTGCGGGGGCGCCGGTGACACTCGGAACGGTTCGGAGCCGTTCGGAAATACTCTGTTCCTGAGTGTTTCCGAACCTTTCCAAGGGCTTCCGAGATCAGCCGAGCTGTCCCCGAGTATTTCCGAGGCTCTCTGGCACCCCCCCCCCCCACCTCTGGTCACATGCGGTATTGCATGCCATAGAAGTCAATGCGGAACGAATAATCTTCGTTTCCATTGACTTCTATGGGAAAACTTGCTTTGATATGCGAGTGCTTTGGATTACAAGCATTCTCCTGGAGCGGATTATGCTCGTAATCCGAGGTACCACTGTTACTAATGACACTGGCAAGGAAGGGGCAATTGAAGGGTTAAATATGTTTCCTGGGGGTGCTTGCTCACTGTGTGGGGGAGGAGCTTGTACTGTGGGAAGGCGGAGATCCGTGTTCTTGCTTAGCAGAAACACAGGTTCATTACCTTCCCTTGTCACAGAATGGCGATCTGCCTTGTTTACATAAACATACCGCCACTCTGCCTCTGTCGGGGAACGATCGGCGGGTCCCGGTGGACATTGGGTCTGGCAGACCCGCTGATTGGCTCCCGCTGTGTCAAATCACAGTGGGGGCTGGTGGCCGTTGGTGCATGCCGCAAACCCGGAAGAAGCGATCGTATACAGGTACGTGATTTCGCCTGTAGGATCTTCCCCTCCACAGTACCCCGCAGTACCCTGCAGTACCCCTCAGTACCCCGCAGTACCCTGCAGTACCCCGTAGTACCCCGCAGTACCCCGCAGTACCCCTCAGTACCCTGCAGTACCCTGCAGTACCCCTCAGTACCCCGCAGTACCCCTCAGTACCCCGCAGTACCCTGCAGTACCCCACAGTACCCCACAGTACCCCACAGTACTCCTCAGTACCCAGCAGTACCCATCAGTACCCCGCAGTACCCTGCAGTACCCACAGTACCCTGCAGTACCACGTAGTACCCCGCAGTACCCCGTAGTACCCCGCAATACCCCTCAGTACCCCTCAGTACCCTGCAGTACCCCGTAGTACCCCGCAGTACCCCGCAGTACCCCTCAGTACCCTGCAGTACCCTGCAGTACCCCTCAGTACCCCGCAGTACCCTGCAGTACCCCGTAGTACCCCGCAGTACCCCACAGTACCCCTCAGTACCCTGCAGTACCCCTCAGTACCCCTCAGTACCCCGCAGTACCCCTCAGTACCCCGCAGTACCCTGCAGTACCCCACAGTACCCCACAGTACTCCTCAGTACCCAGCAGTACCCATCAGTACCCCGCAGTACCCTGCAGTACCCACAGTACCCTGCAGTACCACGTAGTACCCCGCAGTACCCCGTAGTACCCCGCAGTACCCCTCAGTACCCCTCAGTACCCTGCAGTACCCCGTAGTACCCCGCAGTACCCCGCAGTACCCCTCAGTACCCTGCAGTACCCTGCAGTACCCCTCAGTACCCCTCAGTACCCCGCAGTACCCTGCAGTACCCCGTAGTACCCCGCAGTACCCCTCAGTACCCTGCAGTACCCTGCAGTACCCCTCAGTACCCCTCAGTACCCCGCAGTACCCTGCAGTACCCCACAGTACCCCACAGTACCCCGCAGTACCCCACAGTACTCCTCAGTACCCAGCAGTACCCATCAGTACCCCTCAGTACCCTGCAGTACCCCGCAGTACCCTGCAGTACCCCGTAGTACCCCGCAGTACCCCGCAGTACCCCTCAGTACCCTGCAGTACCCCTCAGTACCCCTCAGTACCCTGCAGTACCCCGCAGTACCCGCAGTACCCCTCAGTACCCTGCAGTACCCCGCAGTACCCCGCAGTACCCCTCAGTACCCTGCAGTACCCCGTAGTACCCTGCAGTACCCCAAAGTACCCCGCAGTACCCCGCAGTACCCCACAGTACCCTGCGGTTGTCAAACAGTTAAAATGAATTGTGTATTTCTCGTTTGCAACTTTGTATCTCCCACATTTTTTGCAACACTTGGAGGAAATGTGTAGGAGGGTCTATCCCCGGCTCCGCCCCTAGGAATGGACAGCCTATGCTGACCGTTCTCCTTGATGTGAACAGACCCCCAATGTCCTGATTGGCAGAGCGAGAGGTTGCTCGGGGGTCCCATGAATTGTAGTTCCCCCTTTTGCTCTCCAGGAACACATTGTAGAATATAAGGGGGGGGGGCTCTGCACACAGGAGATCAGAGGCGTGTACAGGAGGGTGGGGGGGCTCTATGTATGGGGGGGGGGTGGGGGGACCAGACTGAGAAGATGCCCCATGCGGGCACAGCGGGCACTTACCCAGGACAGCGAGCCACAGAAGTCCCCTGGGGAGAGGCGGCATGGTGCGATGTCACTCAGCGTTGTCTGCGGCAGATCGCAGAACTCGTTACCCCCCCCCATCCCCCCCCAGTGTACAGGAAACCGCAGACTGTCTCCTCACTCACAACACACAGATCACAAAGCAGAACTAGGCCAGATATCAGTGTCAGTCCAATACCCCCCCCCCCCAATGTAATATTATATATAACGTATCTCACAAAAGTAAGTACACCCCTCACTCACATGCGTGTAAATATTTTTTTCGATCCAACACTGAAGAAATGACACTTTACTGTTCCGGGGGAGATCGGGATTTTTTTTTACATTGATGATCCCTGTGATAAGCAATCATTTTTTTTTAATGACATCCATTGTATACAATTGTGATTGGCCACAGTGATCACATGGTACAGGTCCTTTGTGATCGGCCTTGTATCATGTAAACACTGTGACCAATCACAAAGATCACAAAAGCACACCATGAATGTCTATGAATGAAAGCCATTGCGTACAACCGACATGTGATTGGTCACAGCGATCACATGGTACCAGGGCCGGCCTGGTACTATGATCTCTCAGTGGACACAGTGGATCACAGATTGTGCCCGGGTTCTACTGAACCACCGAGAGACCAACAAAGTCCAAACCAGTATAGATCCCAACACATTACCCAGTCCATACCAGTATAGATCCCAACACATTACCCAGTCCATATCAGTATAGACCCCAACACATTACCCAGTCCATACCAGTATAGATCCCAACACATTACCCAGTCCATACCAGTATAGATCCCAACACATTACCCAGTCCATACCAGTATAGATCCCAAAACATCACCCAGTCCATACCAGTATACATCCTAACACATCACCCAGTCCATACCAGTATAGATCCCAACACATTACCCAGTCCATAACAGTATAGATCCCAACACATTACCCAGTCCATACCAGTATAGATCCCAACACATCACCCAGTCCATACCAGTATAGATCCCAACACATTACCCAGTCCATACCAGTATAGATCCCAACACATTACCCAGTCCATACCAGTATAGATCCCAACACATTACCCAGTCCATACCAGTATAGATCCCAGCACATTACCCAGTCCATACCAGTATAGATCCCAACACATTACCCAGTCCATACCAGTATAGATCCCAACACATTACCCAGTCCATACCAGTATAGATCCCAACACATTACCCAGTCCATATCAGTATAGATCCCAACACATCACCCAGTCCATACCAATATAGATCCCAACACATCACCCAGTCCATTCCAGTATAGATCCCAACACATTACCCAGTCCATACCAGTATAGATCCCAACACATTACCCAGTCCATACCAGTATAGATCCCAACACATCACCCAGTCCATACCAGTATAGATCCCAACACATCACCCAGTCCATACCAGTATAGATCCCAACACATTACCCAGTCCATACCAGTATAGATCCCAACACATTACCCAGTCCATACCAATATAGATCCCAACACATCACCCAGTCCATACCAGTATAGATCCCAACACATCTCCCAGTCCATACCAGTATAGATCCCAACACATTACCCAGTCCATATCAGTATAGATCCCAACACATTACCCAGTCCATACCAGTATAGATCCCACCACATCACCCAGTCCATACCAGTATACATCCTAAAACATCACCCAGTCCATAACAGTATAGATCCCAACACATTACCCAGTCCATACCAATATAGATCCCAACACATCACCCAGTCCATACCAGTATAGATCCCAACACATTACCCAGTCCATACCAGTATAGATCCCAACACATTACCCAGTCCATACCAGTATAGATCCCAACATATCACCCAGTCCGTACCAGTATAGATCCCACCACATTACCCAGTCCATAACAGTATCGATCCCAACACATCACCCAGTCCATACCAGTATAGATCCCAACACATCACCCAGTCCATACCAGTATAGATCCCGACACATTACCCAGTCCATACCAGTATAGATCCCAACACATTACCCAGTCCATAACAGTATAGATCCCAACACATTACCCAGTCCATACCAGTATAGATCCCAACACATCACCCAGTCCATACCAGTATAGATCCCACCACGTTACCCAGTCCATAACAGTATAGATCCCAACACATCACCCAGTCCATACCAGTATAGATCCCACCACGTTACCCAGTCCATAACAGTATAGACCCCACCACATTACCCAGTCCATACCAGTATAGATCCCAACACATTACCCAGTCCATACCAGTATAGATCCCACCACATTACCCAGTCCATACCAGTATAGATCCCAACACATCACCCAGTCCATACCAGTATAGATCCCAACACATTACCCAGTCCATACCAGTATAGATCCCAACACATTACCCAGTCCATACCAGTATAGATCCCAACACATTACCCAGTCCATACCAGTATAGATCCCAACACATCACCCAGTCCATACCAGTATAGATCCCACCACATTACCCAGTCCATAACAGTATAGATCCCACCACATTACCCAGTCCATACCAGTATAGATCCCAACACATTACCCAGTCCATACCAGTATAGATCCCAACACATTACCCAGTCCATACCAGTATAGATCCCAACACATTACCCAGTCCATACCAGTATAGATCCCAACACATTACCCAGTCCATACCAGTATAGATCCCAACACATTACCTAGTCCATACCAGTATAGATCCCAACACATTACCCAGTCCATACCAGTATAGATCCCAACACATTACCCAGTCCATACCAGTATAGATCCCAACACATCACCCAGTCCATACCAGTATAGACCCTAACACCTTACCCACTCCATACCAGTATAGATCCCAACACATAACCCAGTCCAAACCAGTATAGATCCCAACACATTACCCAGTCCATACCAGTATAGATCCCAACACATCACCCAGTCCATACCAGTATAGATCCCAACACAATACCCAGTCCATACCAGTATAGATCCCAGCACATTACCCAGTCCATACCAGTATAGATCCCAACACATTACCCAGTCCATACCAGTATAGATCCCAACACATCACCCAGTCCATACCAGTATAGATCCCAGCACATTACCCAGTCTATACCAGTATAGATCCCAACACATCACCCAGTCCATACCAGTATAGATCCCAACACATCACCCAGTCCATACCAATATAGATCCCAACACATCACCCAGTCCATTCCAGTATAGATCCCAACACATTACCCAGTCCATACCAGTATAGATCCCAACACATTACCCAGTCCATACCAGTATAGATCCCAACACATCTCCCAGTCCATACCAGTATAGATCCCAACACATTACCCAGTCCATACCAGTATAGATCCCAACACATTACCCAGTCCGTACCAGTATAGATCCCAACACATCACCCAGTCCATACCAGTATAGATCCCAACACATCACCCAGTCCATACCAGTATAGATCCCAACACATTACCCAGTCCGTACCAGTATAGATCCCAACACATCACCCAGTCCATACCAGTATAGATCCCAACACATCACCCAGTCCATACCAGTATAGATCCCAACACATTACCCAGTCCATACCAGTATAGATCCCAACACATCACCCAGTCCATACCAGTATAGATCCCAACACATTACCCAGTCCATACCAGTATAGATCCCAACACATCACCCAGTCCATACCAGTATAGATCCCAACACATCACCCAGTCCATACCAGTATAGATCCCAACACATCACCCAGTCCATACCAGTATAGATCCCAACACATCACCCAGTCCATACCAGTATAGATCCCAACACATTACCCAGTCCATACCAGTATAGATCCCAACACATTACCCAGTCCATACCAGTATAGATCCCAACACATTACCCAGTCCATACCAGTATAGATCCCAGCACATTACCCAGTCCATACCAGTATAGATCCCAACACATTACCCAGTCCATACCAGTATAGATCCCAACACATTACCCAGTCCATACCAGTATAGATCCCAACACATTACCCAGTCCATATCAGTATAGATCCCAACACATCACCCAGTCCATACCAATATAGATCCCAACACATCACCCAGTCCATTCCAGTATAGATCCCAACACATTACCCAGTCCATACCAGTATAGATCCCAACACATTACCCAGTCCATACCAGTATAGATCCCAACACATCACCCAGTCCATACCAGTATAGATCCCAACACATCACCCAGTCCATACCAGTATAGATCCCAACACATTACCCAGTCCATACCAGTATAGATCCCAACACATTACCCAGTCCATACCAATATAGATCCCAACACATCACCCAGTCCATACCAGTATAGATCCCAACACATCTCCCAGTCCATACCAGTATAGATCCCAACACATTACCCAGTCCATATCAGTATAGATCCCAACACATTACCCAGTCCATACCAGTATAGATCCCACCACATCACCCAGTCCATACCAGTATACATCCTAAAACATCACCCAGTCCATAACAGTATAGATCCCAACACATTACCCAGTCCATACCAATATAGATCCCAACACATCACCCAGTCCATACCAGTATAGATCCCAACACATTACCCAGTCCATACCAGTATAGATCCCAACACATTACCCAGTCCATACCAGTATAGATCCCAACATATCACCCAGTCCGTACCAGTATAGATCCCACCACATTACCCAGTCCATAACAGTATCGATCCCAACACATCACCCAGTCCATACCAGTATAGATCCCAACACATCACCCAGTCCATACCAGTATAGATCCCGACACATTACCCAGTCCATACCAGTATAGATCCCAACACATTACCCAGTCCATAACAGTATAGATCCCAACACATTACCCAGTCCATACCAGTATAGATCCCAACACATCACCCAGTCCATACCAGTATAGATCCCACCACGTTACCCAGTCCATAACAGTATAGATCCCAACACATCACCCAGTCCATACCAGTATAGATCCCACCACGTTACCCAGTCCATAACAGTATAGACCCCACCACATTACCCAGTCCATACCAGTATAGATCCCAACACATTACCCAGTCCATACCAGTATAGATCCCACCACATTACCCAGTCCATACCAGTATAGATCCCAACACATCACCCAGTCCATACCAGTATAGATCCCAACACATTACCCAGTCCATACCAGTATAGATCCCAACACATTACCCAGTCCATACCAGTATAGATCCCAACACATTACCCAGTCCATACCAGTATAGATCCCAACACATCACCCAGTCCATACCAGTATAGATCCCACCACATTACCCAGTCCATAACAGTATAGATCCCACCACATTACCCAGTCCATACCAGTATAGATCCCAACACATTACCCAGTCCATACCAGTATAGATCCCAACACATTACCCAGTCCATACCAGTATAGATCCCAACACATTACCCAGTCCATACCAGTATAGATCCCAACACATTACCCAGTCCATACCAGTATAGATCCCAACACATTACCTAGTCCATACCAGTATAGATCCCAACACATTACCCAGTCCATACCAGTATAGATCCCAACACATTACCCAGTCCATACCAGTATAGATCCCAACACATCACCCAGTCCATACCAGTATAGACCCTAACACCTTACCCACTCCATACCAGTATAGATCCCAACACATAACCCAGTCCAAACCAGTATAGATCCCAACACATTACCCAGTCCATACCAGTATAGATCCCAACACATCACCCAGTCCATACCAGTATAGATCCCAACACAATACCCAGTCCATACCAGTATAGATCCCAGCACATTACCCAGTCCATACCAGTATAGATCCCAACACATTACCCAGTCCATACCAGTATAGATCCCAACACATCACCCAGTCCATACCAGTATAGATCCCAGCACATTACCCAGTCTATACCAGTATAGATCCCAACACATCACCCAGTCCATACCAGTATAGATCCCAACACATCACCCAGTCCATACCAATATAGATCCCAACACATCACCCAGTCCATTCCAGTATAGATCCCAACACATTACCCAGTCCATACCAGTATAGATCCCAACACATTACCCAGTCCATACCAGTATAGATCCCAACACATCTCCCAGTCCATACCAGTATAGATCCCAACACATTACCCAGTCCATACCAGTATAGATCCCAACACATTACCCAGTCCGTACCAGTATAGATCCCAACACATCACCCAGTCCATACCAGTATAGATCCCAACACATCACCCAGTCCATACCAGTATAGATCCCAACACATTACCCAGTCCGTACCAGTATAGATCCCAACACATCACCCAGTCCATACCAGTATAGATCCCAACACATCACCCAGTCCATACCAGTATAGATCCCAACACATTACCCAGTCCATACCAGTATAGATCCCAACACATCACCCAGTCCATACCAGTATAGATCCCAACACATTACCCAGTCCATACCAGTATAGATCCCAACACATCACCCAGTCCATACCAGTATAGATCCCAACACATCACCCAGTCCATACCAGTATAGATCCCAACACATCACCCAGTCCATACCAGTATAGATCCCAACACATCACCCAGTCCATACCAGTATAGATCCCAACACATTACCCAGTCCATACCAGTATAGATCCCAACACATTACCCAGTCCATACCAGTATAGATCCCAACACATTACCCAGTCCATACCAGTATAGATCCCAGCACATTACCCAGTCCATACCAGTATAGATCCCAACACATTACCCAGTCCATACCAGTATAGATCCCAACACATTACCCAGTCCATACCAGTATAGATCCCAACACATTACCCAGTCCATATCAGTATAGATCCCAACACATCACCCAGTCCATACCAATATAGATCCCAACACATCACCCAGTCCATTCCAGTATAGATCCCAACACATTACCCAGTCCATACCAGTATAGATCCCAACACATTACCCAGTCCATACCAGTATAGATCCCAACACATCACCCAGTCCATACCAGTATAGATCCCAACACATCACCCAGTCCATACCAGTATAGATCCCAACACATTACCCAGTCCATACCAGTATAGATCCCAACACATTACCCAGTCCATACCAATATAGATCCCAACACATCACCCAGTCCATACCAGTATAGATCCCAACACATCTCCCAGTCCATACCAGTATAGATCCCAACACATTACCCAGTCCATATCAGTATAGATCCCAACACATTACCCAGTCCATACCAGTATAGATCCCACCACATCACCCAGTCCATACCAGTATACATCCTAAAACATCACCCAGTCCATAACAGTATAGATCCCAACACATTACCCAGTCCATACCAATATAGATCCCAACACATCACCCAGTCCATACCAGTATAGATCCCAACACATTACCCAGTCCATACCAGTATAGATCCCAACACATTACCCAGTCCATACCAGTATAGATCCCAACATATCACCCAGTCCGTACCAGTATAGATCCCACCACATTACCCAGTCCATAACAGTATCGATCCCAACACATCACCCAGTCCATACCAGTATAGATCCCAACACATCACCCAGTCCATACCAGTATAGATCCCGACACATTACCCAGTCCATACCAGTATAGATCCCAACACATTACCCAGTCCATAACAGTATAGATCCCAACACATTACCCAGTCCATACCAGTATAGATCCCAACACATCACCCAGTCCATACCAGTATAGATCCCACCACGTTACCCAGTCCATAACAGTATAGATCCCAACACATCACCCAGTCCATACCAGTATAGATCCCACCACGTTACCCAGTCCATAACAGTATAGACCCCACCACATTACCCAGTCCATACCAGTATAGATCCCAACACATTACCCAGTCCATACCAGTATAGATCCCACCACATTACCCAGTCCATACCAGTATAGATCCCAACACATCACCCAGTCCATACCAGTATAGATCCCAACACATTACCCAGTCCATACCAGTATAGATCCCAACACATTACCCAGTCCATACCAGTATAGATCCCAACACATTACCCAGTCCATACCAGTATAGATCCCAACACATCACCCAGTCCATACCAGTATAGATCCCACCACATTACCCAGTCCATAACAGTATAGATCCCACCACATTACCCAGTCCATACCAGTATAGATCCCAACACATTACCCAGTCCATACCAGTATAGATCCCAACACATTACCCAGTCCATACCAGTATAGATCCCAACACATTACCCAGTCCATACCAGTATAGATCCCAACACATTACCCAGTCCATACCAGTATAGATCCCAACACATTACCTAGTCCATACCAGTATAGATCCCAACACATTACCCAGTCCATACCAGTATAGATCCCAACACATTACCCAGTCCATACCAGTATAGATCCCAACACATCACCCAGTCCATACCAGTATAGACCCTAACACCTTACCCACTCCATACCAGTATAGATCCCAACACATAACCCAGTCCAAACCAGTATAGATCCCAACACATTACCCAGTCCATACCAGTATAGATCCCAACACATCACCCAGTCCATACCAGTATAGATCCCAACACAATACCCAGTCCATACCAGTATAGATCCCAGCACATTACCCAGTCCATACCAGTATAGATCCCAACACATTACCCAGTCCATACCAGTATAGATCCCAACACATCACCCAGTCCATACCAGTATAGATCCCAGCACATTACCCAGTCTATACCAGTATAGATCCCAACACATCACCCAGTCCATACCAGTATAGATCCCAACACATCACCCAGTCCATACCAATATAGATCCCAACACATCACCCAGTCCATTCCAGTATAGATCCCAACACATTACCCAGTCCATACCAGTATAGATCCCAACACATTACCCAGTCCATACCAGTATAGATCCCAACACATCTCCCAGTCCATACCAGTATAGATCCCAACACATTACCCAGTCCATACCAGTATAGATCCCAACACATTACCCAGTCCGTACCAGTATAGATCCCAACACATCACCCAGTCCATAACAGTATAGATCCCAACACATCACCCAGTCCATACCAGTATAGATCCCAACACATTACCCAGTCCGTACCAGTATAGATCCCAACACATCACCCAGTCCATACCAGTATAGATCCCAACACATCACCCAGTCCATACCAGTATAGATCCCAACACATTACCCAGTCCATACCAGTATAGATCCCAACACATCACCCAGTCCATACCAGTATAGATCCCAACACATTACCCAGTCCATACCAGTATAGATCCCAACACATCACCCAGTCCATACCAGTATAGATCCCAACACATCACCCAGTCCATACCAGTATAGATCCCAACACATCACCCAGTCCATACCAGTATAGATCCCAACACATCACCCAGTCCATACCAGTATAGATCCCAACACATTACCCAGTCCATACCAGTATAGATCCCAACACATTACCCAGTCCGTACCAGTATAGATCCCAACACATCACCCAGTCCATACCAGTATAGATCCCAACACATCACCCAGTCCATACCAGTATAGATCCCAACACATCACCCAGTCCATACCAGTATAGATCCCAACACATTACCCAGTCCATACCAGTATAGATCCCAACACATTACCCAGTCCATACCAGTATAGATCCCAACACATCACCCAGTCCATTCCAGTATAGATATCCAGCATGAGATTTTCCCATTTAGATCTGTTGTGTTGTTACATTGTATTACATTGAGTTACATTGTAACATTTTATCACTTGTGCTGTGATGTGTCTGGAGATATAAACCTGAACTGGGTGGTGATTGGAGTACGGATCGCTTGTTTTCCCTTTTCTTCCCCCTTCATTTCTCCTGTGTTGCTGATCTCCTGCAGCCTTTTGGCAGCCATTTCCCCTCTATAGGATCTCCAGCGATGGCGGCACAGCATTCTTCAGGTGACCACACTGTACCATGTCTGTGTAATGGGAAGGAGTACCAGGACCGATCCTAGGCGGGTACACGGGGTGCTCCACACCTAGGCGCCGCAGAGCTCCAAGGTGCTCCCCTCCCTCCTCCTTGTCTGTGTCCAGAGGCAGAGCGCATGTAGCGGGTGCTGCGGTTCTCCATCCCGCTTGCTCTCTCCGCTGGCAACTGACAAGAGCGCATACCTCCCGCTGTCCCCGGAATCCGGGTTGGGTACCGCAGCGGCGCTTGGAACTGGAACACGTTCTGGTACTAAGGTCCATTAATTAATTCTGTCCGAGGTGCATGGCGCTGTCTCCTGTCTGCCCCGCCCCCTCTGCGTGTGTCGGCTCTTCTCCCATAGGCGGTGGGATGAGAGGCTTCTGGGTTGGCTGGAGCTGCTGCCAATCATCCCGTGCACGCCCAGAAATGCTCTCCGGGTGCCACCCTTCAAGTAACCAAACATGCCACGTATGCCCCGCCCCCTGTAATGTGCTTCAGCTCCCAGCGCGCCCGATCTACAGGGATCTATTGGACAAGTACTGATCTATGGGGACACCTGATGCGGGGGGCTCTGATGGGGGACACCTGATGCGGGGGGCTCTGATGGGGGACACCTGCTGGGGGGGCTCTGATGGGGGACACCTGCTGTGGGGGGGCTCTGATGTTGGAAACCTGCTAGGGAGACTCTGATGGGGGACACCTGCTGGGGTGGGCTCTGATGGGGGACTCCTGATGTGGGGGGCTCTGATGGGGGACACCTGCTGTGGGGGGGCTCTGATGTTGGAAACCTGCTAGGGAGACTCTGATGGGGGACACCTGATGGGGGGGCTCTGATGGGGGACACCTAATGTGGGGGGCTCTGATGGGGGACACCTGCTGGGGGGCTCTGATGGGGAACACCTGCTGGGGGGGCTCTGATGGGGGACACCTGCTGTGGGGGGCTCTGATGTTGGAAACCTGCTAGGGGGGACTCTGATGGGGGACACCTGCTGGGGGGGACTCTGATGGGGGACACCTGCTGGGGGGGACTCTGATGGGGGACACCTGCTGGGGAGGCTCTGATTGGGGACACCTGATGTGGGGGGCTCTAATTGGGGACACCTGATGTGGGGGGCTCTGATGGGGGACACCTGCTGTGGGGGGCTCTGATGGGGGACAACTGCTGGGGGGCTTTAATGGGGAACACCTGCTGGGGGGGGCTCTGATGGGGGACACCTGCTGTGGGGGGCTCTGATGTTGGAAACCTGCTAGGGGGGACTCTGATGGGGGACACCTGATGTGGGGGGCTCTGATGTTGGAAACCTGCTAGGGGGGACTCTGATAAGGGACACCTGCTGGGGCGGACTCTGATGGGGGACACCTGCTGGGGAGGCTCCGATTGGGGACACCTGATGTGGGGGGCTCTGATTGGGGACACCTGATGTGGGGGGCTCTGATGGGGGACACCTGCTGGGGGGGCTCTGATGGGGGACACCTGCTGTGGGGGGGCTCTGATGTTGGAAACCTGCTAGGGAGACTCTGATGGGGGACACCTGCTGGGGGGGGGCTCTGATGGGGGACACCTGCTGGGGGCTGTGATGGGGAACACCTGCTGGGGGGGCTCTGATGGGGGACACCTGCTGTGGGGGGGCTCTGATGTTGGAAACCTGCTAGGGAGACTCTGATGGGGGACACCTGCTGGGGGGGGCTCTGATGGGGGACACCTGCTGGGGGCTGTGATGGGGAACACCTGCTGGGGGGGCTCTGATGGGGGACACCTGCTGGGGGGGCTCTGATGTTGGAAACCTGCTAGGGGGGCTCTGATGGGGGACACCTGCTGGGGGGGCTCTGATGGGGGACACCTGCTGGGGAGGGAATCTGATGAGGGACACCTGCTAGGGGGGCTCTGATGGGGGACACCTGCTGGGGGGGGGCTCTGATGCTGTAAACCTGCTGGGGGGGCTCTGATGGGGGACACCTGCTGGGGGGGGGGCTCTGATGCTGTAAACCTGCTGGGGGGGCTCTGATGGGGGACACCTGCTGGGGGGGCTCTGATGGGGGACACCTGCTGGGGGGGGGCTCTGATGCTGGAAACCTGCTGTGGGGGGGCTCTGATGGGGGACACCTGCTGGGGGGGCTCTGATGCTGGAAACCTGCTGTGGGGGGGCTCTGATGGGGGACACCTGCTGGGGGGGCTCTGATGGGGGACACCTGCTGGGGGAGGTAGTTTGATACACAACAAACAGAGCGATGTCCTCCAGCAGACCCCCCCCCGTATTCTATTTATCACCAAGAATTGAGGAGTGAGGATGGAGGTCGGAGGTCGCATGAAATTTGGTCGCTCCGGGATCTCACCGGACAGCATGGATCTGATTGGTCGCTGTGGGGGCAGCACAGACGGAGCTCCTGCCGCAGACACCGCCGCCTGCGTCACACAGACAGGGAAGCAGAAGTGGTGAAACAGATTGTGACACCCCAAACAACTCACAGGAACCCCCCCCTCCCCCTCACAGGACACACCCTCCCCCTTCATGGCCAGATAGAACATTTCACCCTCCGATAAGAACGATCGGCATCAATCATTATATATATATATATATATATATATATATATATATATATATATACAACCCACACACATTACACCTCTGGACCCCTTTACATTACACAGCACCCTGCACCTCTGGACCCCTTTACATTACACAGCACCATGCACCTTTGGACCCCTTTACATTACACAACCCCCTGCACCTCTGGGCCCCTTTACATTACACAGCACCCTACACCACTGGACCCCTTTATATTACACAGCACCCTGCACCTCTGGACCCTTTTACATTACACAGCATCCTGCACCTCTGGACCCCTTTACATTACACAGCCCCCACAGTTTGTTACACAGACACCCCCCTAACATTTCTGGACCCCCTGCATGTTACACAGACCTCCCTACCATGCAGACCCCCTCCCTATAGTACAGACCCCCCTACATTACAGACCCCCTCCCTACATTACAGCCCCCCTCTACAATACAGCCTTTACAGACCCCCCCTACATTACAGCCCCCACAGTTTGTTACACAGAAATCCCCCTAACGTTTATGGACCCCCTGCATGTTACACAGACCTCCCTACAATGCAGACCCCCCTCCCTACATTACAGACCCTCCCTACAGTACAGACTCCCCTACAATACAGACCCCCCTACATTACAGCCCCCCTCTACAATACAGCCCTTACAGACCCCCCCCCTACATTACAGAGACGTGACCTGCGGCCCACCGGACATCTGCCCTGTGGCCAGTCCCGGCCTGCTTCCAACCCCTCCAACAACTTCTTATTTTCCAACCAAGTTCTGCAAATAAATCCTAGAAAAAGAAGTGTAAAGTGCGGACATTGAACTTTTCCAACTCTTTTCTTCTACCACCCTGGACGGCGGGAAGATAGAGGTCACACGCCGCCCCAAATACTCAGCAGCTCCTCCGGGGGCAGGTCACCACCGCTTCTGCCTGACCCCTGGCTCTGATCTCTGCCTGCTTGTGTACCAACCCCGCCTGGACTTGACCTCCCTTTGGGACTTACTCTGGCTCCTGATCCGCATGCCTGTGCTCACCCGGTCTGTGCCACCTGCTTGATCCCTGTTCTGCAAGTGCCATCCATCCGTTCAGGGGAGGGCTGGTAGGGGGGGCAGGGTGGAAATCTCCCCCAGGGCTGGTGACACTATGCACAGCCACCGGCTGCCACTACCAAATGCTGTTTTTGCAGAGCAGTAATATGCCTGCTGGAGCTCTGTTAACACAGGTCACGGCCGCCACTCACCTCCCACTGTGCAGCCGTGCCTGTGTCAGCTCCGAGGTAGATGGCTGCAGAGCTGAGCTATGTCTCGTCTCACACATAGCTCAGCCTCAGCGCACACCAGCGCTGACATCCCCTTCTCTCTCTGCACAGACACAAGGACTCTGATGTAAGGAAAGGCTCTGTGCAGACTCTGATGTAAGGGGGGGCCTCTGTGCGGACTCTAATGTTAGGGGGTGGCCTCTGTGCGGACTCTCATGTAAGGGGGGCCTCTGTGCAGACTCTCATGTAAGGGGGGCCTCTGTGCAGACTCTCATGTAAGGGGGGCCTCTGTGCAGACTCTAATGTAAGGGGGGCCTCTGTGCAGACTCTGATGTAAGGGGGGCCTCTGTGCAGACTCTGATGTAAGGGGGGCCTCTGTGCAGACTCTCATGTAAGGGGGGCCTCTGTGCAGACTCTCATGTAAGGGGGGCCTCTGTGCAGACTCTCATGTAAGGGGGGCCTCTGTGCAGACTCTCATGTAAGGGGGGCCTCTGTGCAGACTCTCATGTAAGGGGGGCCTCTGTGCAGACTCTCATGTAAGGGGGGCCTCTGTGCGGACTCTCATGTAAGGGGGGCCTCTGTGCAGACTCTCATGTAAGGGGGGCCTCTGTGCAGACTCTCATGTAAGGGGGGCCTCTGTGCAGACTCTCATGTAAGGGGGGCCTCTGTGCAGACTCTGATGTAAGGGGGGCCTCTGTGCAGACTCTAATGTAAGGGGGGCCTCTGTGCAGACTCTGATGTAAGGGGGGCCTCTGTGCAGACTCTGATGTAAGGGGGGCCTCTGTGCAGACTCTGATGTAAGGGGGGCCTCTGTGCAGACTCTCATGTAAGGGGGGCCTCTGTGCAGACTCTCATGTAAGGGGGGCCTCTGTGCAGACTCTCATGTAAGGGGGGCCTCTGTGCAGACTCTAATGTAAGGGGGGCCTCTGTGCAGACTCTGATGTAAGGGGGGCCTCTGTGCAGACTCTGAACATTTCACCCTCCGATAAGAACGATCGCCATCAATCATTATATATATATATATATATATATATATACAACCCACACACATTACACACAGCCCGCCGATCGTACTTCTTCTTTACAGCTGCGGCACTGCCCCCGGAGGAGCTGCTGAGTATTTGGGGGGCCGTGTGACCTCTATCTTCCCGCCGTCCAGGGAGGTAGAAGAAGAGAGTTGGAAAAGTTCAATGTCCGCACTTTACACTTCTTTTTCTAGGATTTATTTGCAGAACTTGGTTGGAAAATAAGAAGTTGTTGGAGGGGTTGGAAGCAGGCCGGGACTGGCCACAGGGCAGATGTCCGGTGGGCCGCAGGTCACGTCTCTGTAATGTAGGGGGGGGGGTCTGTAAGGGCTGTATTGTAGAGGGGGGCTGTAATGTAGGGGGGTCTGTATTGTAGGGGAGTCTGTACTGTAGGGAGGGTCTGTAATGTAGGGAGGGGGGTCTGCATTGTAGGGAGGTCTGTGTAACATGCAGGGGGTCCATAAACGTTAGGGGGATTTCTGTGTAACAAACTGTGGGGGCTGTAATGTAGGGGGGGTCTGTAAGGGCTGTATTGTAGAGGGGGGCTGTAATGTAGGGAGGGGGTCTGTAATGTAGGGGGGTCTGTACTATAGGGAGGGGGTCTGCATTGTAGGGAGGTCTGTGTAACATGCAGGGGGTCCAGAAATGTTAGGGGGGTGTCTGTGTAACAAACTGTGGGGGCTGTGTAATGTAAAGGGGTCCAGAGGTGCAGGATGCTGTGTAATGTAAAAGGGTCCAGAGGTGCAGGGTGCTGTGTAATATAAAGGGGTCCAGTGGTGTAGGGTGCTGTGTAATGTAAAGGGGTCCAGAAGTGCAGGGTGCTGTGTAATGTAAAGGGGTCCAGAGGTGCAGGGTGCTGTGTAATGTTAGGGGTCCAGAGGTGCATGGTGCTGTGTAATGTAAAGGGGTGCAGGGTGCTGTGTAATGTAAAGGGGTCCAGAGGTGCAGGGTGCTGTGTAATGTAAAGAGGTCCAGGGTGCTGTGTAATGTAAAGGGGTCCAGAGGTGCAGGGTGCTGTGTAATGTTAGGGGTCCAGAGGTGCAGGGTGCTGTGTAATATAAAGGGGTCCAGAGGTGCAGGGTGCTGTGTAATATAAAGGGGTCCAGAAGTGCAGGATGCTGTGTAATGTTAGGGTTCCAGAAGTGCAGGGTGCTGTGTAATGTAAAGGGGTCCAGAAGTGCAGGGTGCTGTGTAATGTAAAGGGGTCCAGAGGTGCAGGATGCTGTGTAATGTTAGGGGTCCAGAAGTGCAGGGTGCTGTGTAATGTAAAGGGGTCCAGAGGTGCAGGGTGCTGTGTAATGTAAAGGGGTCCAGAGGTGCAGGGTGCTGTGTAATGTAAAGAGGTCCAGAGGTGCGGGGTGCTGTGTAATGTAAAGGGGTCCAGAAGTGCAGGGTGCTGTGTAATGTAAAGGGGTCCAGAGGTGCAGGGTGCTGTGTAATGTAAAGGGGTCCAGAGGTGCAGGGTGCTGTGTAATGTAAAGGGGTCCAGAAGTGCAGGGTGCTGTGTAATGTAAAGGGGTCCAGAGGTGCAGGATGCTGTGTAATGTTAGGGGTCCAGAAGTGCAGGGTGCTGTGTAATGTAAAGGGGTCCAGAGGTGCAGGGTGCTGTGTAATGTAAAGGGGTCCAGAGGTGCAGGGTGCTGTGTAATGTAAAGAGGTCCAGAGGTGCGGGGTGCTGTGTAATGTAAAGGGGTCCAGAAGTGCAGGGTGCTGTGTAATGTAAAGGGGTCCAGAGGTGCAGGGTGCTGTGTAATGTAAAGGGGTCCAGAGGTGCAGGGTGCTGTGTAATGTAAAGGGGTCCAGAGGTGCAGGGTGCTGTGTAATGTAAAGGGGTCCAGAGGTGCAGGGTGCTGTGTAATGTAAAGGGGTCCAGAGGTGCGGGTGCTGTGTAATGTAAAGGGGTCCAGAAGTGCAGGGTGCTGTGTAATGTAAAGGGGCCCAGAAGTGCAGGGTGCTGTGTAATGTAAAGGGGCCCAGAGGTGCAGGGTACTGTGTAATGTAAAGGGGTCCAGAGGTGAAGGGTGCTCTGTAATGTTAAGGGGTCCAGAGGTGCAGGGTGCTGTGTAATGTAAAGGGGTCCAGAGGTGCAGGGTGCTGTGTAATGTAAAGGGGTCCAGAAGTACAAGGTGCTGTGTAATGTAAAGGGGTCCAGAGGTGCGGGTGCTGTGTAATGTAAAGGGGTCCAGAAGTGCAGGGTGCTGTGTAATGTAATGGGGTCCAGAGGTGCAGGGTGCTGTGTAATGTAATGGGGTCCAGAGGTGCAGGGTGCTGTGTAATGTAATGGGGTCCAGAGGTGCAGGGTGCTGTGTAATGTAATGAGGTCCAGAGGTACAAGGTGCTGGAACCCCACAACTTAGACAGATCACAACTCCAGACCAACATGGTCCCGGAGCCAGGATTTCAGGAGCACGCACCCCCGGGGCAGGCGGGCCACAAGGTGGTGGGATGACAGGCCGACGACCCCGCCCAGTGGCGTCTGTCCTTTAGGTACCCTCCCCAGTATGCACAGCGGGACGATCACCCCCACTGATTGGCTCCTGAGGGGGACACCCAATACACCCTGACTCTGCTGCTGCCACCCTTGGTCTGGGGTGGTAACGACACCCCCAGGCGAACACTGGTGGTTACTCCCAGCACAGCCATGGCTGGAACAGAGGCTAAATTTGGTCACCATTACACATGTCCGACTCAGCTAACACTAAGACCCCTCTAAATTTAATACAGCGCCTGCCCAACAGGAGCAGTCCGCTACACACTCCCCCTGTCCCCAGTGTCTGGAACCATGGCATCCCAAGCCTGAGCACCAACACCAGAACCCAAAAAGGAAAAGGGTGAGAAAGGAAATAGGAACACAACAGTCATTATCACAATTTCGAAATCTACAAATTTACATTAGGTTTCCTATCTATCTAGCGCGCCCCATTCTCCGGCAGTCTTGATAGAAGATCAACTGGACCTGAAAAACGAAGAAGAAAACACACACGCAATCCTACACCTAAGATCACATACAATTCAAGGCGGAGCAAAACTGCACCTCCTAAAAAGGCGGAGCTTTCCTTTCCCTTGTAAAGAACATTCAATGGCTAGGCTCAAAAGAAAGTCCTTCACTGGCATAACTGACCACTGCCCCCTGGTGGCAGAAGTTGTTAATTCAAAAGTTCTGCACAAATTTCCTGAAAAACATCTCTTGGTCCTCAGAGGCCCCGTCCCAACTGACTAGTTCCTCCCGCCAGAGTTCAAGTTCTTAGCAGCAAAAAAAAAAAAGATTTTTTTTTTATTCTTCTTGGAGAAAGGTAAAAAAAAAAAACCTCAAGGAAGTTCTGCCAGTTCTTTTTACAAATAGAAGCGCGGATCTGGCAAAGTTGGAGATCTTCCCTGGTCATCAAGAGTGGTGATGAAATAAACCCCGTCATCCTTCCCGGGTCTCTAAATAAATGTGTCGGCCATTTCTCCGGGACTGCCGACACCCGGTGAGCCGTTATAAAAGAAAAACGTAAGTTCCAGGACGGCTTGGGCACCTTGAGATAAGTCCCAGATGGCTTCCTCATTTCTCACGGCTCTCCTCCATCTCCTTCATGGTGGCTTCTGGCACATAAGGGAACTCCCACCCATAGTCAAGAGCTACCCTTTTCATTAGGATCCTCTGTAATCGAGCTAGTTTGGGTAGTGTGCGGGAGTGTCCCAGTCCTGGCATCACACAAACATACCAAGTATTCTGGAAGGTAAACCAACCCACACTGTTCCAGCAGACCTTGAGAAGCTGGGACGCAGCAGACCTTGAGAAGCTGGGACGCAGCAGACCTTGAGAAGCCGGGATGCAGCAAACCTTCGAGAAGCCGGGACGCAGCAGACCTTGAGAAGCTGGGACGCAGCAGACCTTAAGAAGCTGGGACGCAGCAGACCTTGAGAAGCCGAAACGCAGCAGCCCATGAGAAGCCGGAATGCAGCAGACCATGAGAAGCCAGAACGCAGCAGACCTTAGTAAGCTGGGACGCAGCAGACCTTGAGAAGCAGGAATGCAACAGACCTTGAGAAGCCGGGATGCAGCAGACTTTGAGAAGCTGGGACGCAGCAGACTTTGAGAAGCTGGGACGCAGCAGACCTTAGTAAGCTGGAATGCAGCAGACCTTGAGAAGCTGGAAGGCAGCAGTCCTTGAGAAGCCGGGACGCAGCAGACCTTGAGAAGCCGGAACGCAGCAGACCTTAGTAAGCTGGAATGCAGCAGACCTTGAGAAGCCGAAACGCAGCAGCCCATGAGAAGCCGGAATGCAGCAGACCATGAGAAGCCAGAACGCAGCAGACCTTAGTAAGCTGGGACGCAGCAGACCTTGAGAAGCAGGAATGCAACAGACCTTGAGAAGCCGGGATGCAGCAGACTTTGAGAAGCTGGGACGCAGCAGACCTTAGTAAGCTGGAATGCAGCAGACCTTGAGAAGCTGGAAGGCAGCAGTCCTTGAGAAGCCGGGACGCAGCAGACCTTGAGAAGCCGGAACGCAGCAGACCTTAGTAAGCTGGAATGCAGCAGACCTTGAGAAGCTGGAACGCAGCAGACCTTGAGAAGCCGGAACACAGCAGACCTTGAGAAGCCGGAACACAGCAGACCTTAGTAATCTGGAATGCAGCAGACCTTGAGAAGCCGGAACGCAGCAGTCCATGAGAAGCTGGGACGCAGCAGACCATGAGAAGCCGGGACGCAGCAGACCTTGAGAAGCCGGAACGCAGCAGACCATGAGAAGCCGGAATGCAGCAGACCATGAGAAGCCGGAACGCAGCAGACCTTAGTAAGCTGGAACGCAGCAGACCTTAGTAAGCTGGAACGCAGCAGACCTTGAAAAGCTGGAACGCAGCAGACCTTGAGAAGCTGGAACGCAGCAGACCTTGAGAAGCTGGAACGCAGCAGACCTTGAGAAGCCGGGACGCAGCAGACCTTGAGAAGCCGGGACACAGCAGACCTTGAGAAGCCAGGACGCAGCAGACCTTGAGAAGCCGGAACGCAGCAGACCTTGAGAAGCCAGAACGCAGCAGACCTTAGTAAGCTGGAATGCAGCAGACCTTGAGAAGCTGGAACGCAGCAGACCTTGTGAAGCCGGAACGTAGCAGACCATGAGAAGCCGGACCGCAGCAGACCTCGAGAAGCCGTAACGCAGCAGACCTTGTGAAGCCGTAATGCAGCAGACCTTCGAGAAGCCGGAATGCAGCAGACCTCGAGAAGCCGGAATGCAGCAGACCTCGAGAAGCTGGATCGCAGCAGACCTCGAGAAGCTGGATCGCAGCAGACCTCGAGAAGCTGGAACGCAGCAAACCTCGAGAAGCCGTAACGCAGCAAACCTCGAGGAGCCGTAACGCAGCAGACCTCGAGAAGCTGGAACGCAGCAAACCTCGAGAAGCCGGAACGCAGCAGACCTCGAGAAGCTGGAACGCAGCAGACCTCGAGAAGCTGGAACGCAGCAAACCTCGAGAAGCCGGAACGCAGCAGACCTCGAGAAGCTGGATCGCAGCAGACCTCGAGAAGCTGGATCGCAGCAGACCTTCGAGAAGCTGGAATGCAGCAAACCTCGAGGAGCCGGAACGCAGCAGACCTCGAGAAGCTGGAACGCAGCAGACCTGGCCTTCAGCATCTCCATGAATATGAAGATTTCTTGATGTATTCTGCTGGCCCACATTCCCGCCTTTGATTTCTGGACACAATCTGGAGACGCCTGTTGGGGAAATACAGATCTTCTTACAAATCCTTCAGGGAATAGACTCACAAGAGACGTGACCCCGGCTTAACCCTTCCAACGTCTTTGAAGAGCGTTTAAGTCGAAGAACAAAGTCTATTTCTTCTCTTTGTTGAGTTTTTTATCTCACGGTTGGTGGTTTTGTATTATGACAAATACTAGAATAGCGTGTTTGGGAAGGTGAGAGTGACCCCCGACATCGGCACTTATATCTATTTTTAGTGAGCGGACCCCCCCCTGCCCCCCCTCCGGATCTAATGGTGTCTTACACTTTACAGTTCTAGCTGTGTGGTTATGATGTCATCGTGTGTCCATCATCCTGTCCATGGTCTATTTGTAAGCAGGAATATGAAGGGGGGGGGGCGTATTTCCGGCACCTCCAGCACTGAATGCATGTCATGGCAAGCGGTGCTGGGGGGTCTATTGATGTTGACGGCTGGGGGGATCTATTGTTGGTGGGGGGGTTCTATTGTTGCTGGTAAGATATATATTGTTTCTGGGGTAGTCGTATGTTGCTGGGGATCAATTATTGCTGGGTGGGGTCTACTGTTGAGGGAGGGGCCTCCTGTTGCTTGCTATTGGAGGGTCTATTGATGCTGACAGCTAGATCTTTTGTTGCTGGTAGGGGCCTGTTGTTGCTTGGAGGATCTACTGTTGAGGGAGGGGGGTCTACAGTTCCTCGATGCTGGAGGGTCTATTGATGTTGACAGCTGGGGAGATCTATTGTTGGAGGGGGGGGGGGTTCTATTGTCGCTGGTAAGGTATACATTGTTGCTGGGGTAGTCGTATGTTGCTGGGGAGGGGTCTACTGTTGAGGGAGGGGCCTACTGTTGCTTGCTACTGAAGGGTCTATTGATGCTGACTGCCGGGAGATGTTTTGTTGATGGTGGAGGCCCATTGTTGCTGAGGGGATCTATTATTGCTTTGGAGGGGGGATCTACTGTTCTGTGCTGCTGGGGGGTATATTTCTGCTGACAGATAGGAGATGTTTTATTGCTGGTGGGGGCCTATTGTTGCTTGAAGGATCTACTGCTAAAGGAAGGGGTCTACAGTTCCTTGCTGGAGGGTCTGTGGATGCTGACAGCTAGGAGATCTTTTGTTGCTGGTGGGGAACTATTGTTGCTTGGAGGATCTACTGTTGAGGGAGGGGTCTACAGTTCCTTGCTGGAGGGTCTATGGATGCTGACAGCTAGGAGATCTTTTGTTGCTGGTGGGGAACTATTGTTGCTTGGAGGATCTACTGTTGAGGGAGGGGTCTACAGTTCCTTGCTGCTGGAGGTTCTATTGATACTGATTGCTGGGGGATATTTTGTTGCTGGTGGGGTTCTTTTTTGTTGCTGGTGGGGTTTTGTTGTTTCTGTGGGAATTGATTGTTGCTGAGGGGATCTTTTATTGCTTTGGGGAGGTCTACTGTTCTGGGCTGCTGGAGGGTCTATTGCTGCTGACAGCTGGGAGATCTTTTGTTGCTGGTGGGGGCCTATTGTTGCTTTGAGGATCTACTGTTGAGGGAGGGGTCTACAGTTCCTTGCTGCTGGAGGTTCTCTTGATGCTGATTGGTGGGGGATATTTTGTTGCTGGTGGGGTTCTGTTGTTTCTGGGGGGAATTGATTGTTACTGGGTGGAGGGGGGGGTCTATTTTACTGCTTTTATTGTTATCGCTCTCACTCTCTCATACTGGTCACTGGAAGGACAACATGGCCCCTCATGGCAAAGAACTCTCTGAGGATCTGATATAAAGAATTGTGTCTCTACATAAAGATGGCCGAGGAGATAAGAAGATCGCCAAGACACTGAAACTGATCGGCAGCACGGGGGGCGGGACCACCCAGCGGTATAACAGGACGGGTCCCCCTCCCCCCCGCCTCGCCATGGCCCAACAAAGAAATTGAGGTCACGTGATCAGCGTCATATCCAGAGGTTGTCTATGGGAAATAGACGTATGAGTGCTGCCGGCATTGCTGGGGGAGGGGTCAGCCTGTCGGTGCTTAGACCATACGCCGCACACTGCATCAAATTGGTCCCAGAAGGAAGTCTCTTCTAAAGATGATGCACAAGAAAGAGCCGCAAACAGTTTGCTGGAGACAAGCAGACTAAGGACAGGGACTACTGGAACCGCGTCCTGGGGTCTGATGAGACCAGATAAAGGTATTTGGTGTCAGATGGTGTCAGGCGTGTGTGGGCGGGGCCAGATGAGGAGGACAAAGACAAGGGGGTCTTCCCTACAGTCAGGCATGGTGGGGGAGGGTCATGGTCTGGGGGCTGCATGAGTGCTGCCGGCACTGGGGGGCTACAGATCATTGAGGGGACCATGAATGCCGACATGTACTGTGACCTACTGAGGAGAAGCATAGTTACATAGTTACATAGTTACATAGTTACATAGTTACATAGTTAGTCAGGTTGAAAAAAGACACAAGTCCATCCAGTTGAACCATAAAAAAAATAAACAAACAAAATAAAACACAGTACATCCCATCCCCCAACTCCATACCCACAGTTGATCCAGAGGAAGGCAAAAACCCCAGCAGAGCATGAGATCCAATTTGCTACCGGAGGGGAAAAAAATCCTTCCTGATCCCCCGAGAGGCAATTGGATTTACCCCGGATCAACTTACATGATCCCCTCCCTTCAGAGACTTTGACCGCAGGGTAGTATTCCAACATGATAACGACTCCAAACACACCTCCAAGACCACCACTGCCTTGCTAAAGAAGCTGAGGGTAAAGGTGATGGACTGGCCAAGCGTGTCTCCAGACCTAAACCCTATTGATCATCTGTGGGGGGGGGGGGGCAGGGGGGAGGAGCGCAAGGTCTCAAACATCCACCAGCTCTGTGATGTCATCATCAGGGAGGGGAAGAGGACTCCAGTGACAACCCGTGAAGCTCTGCTGACCTCCATGCCCAAGAGGGTTAAAAATAAATGGCGGCCACACAAAATATTGACACTTTGGCCCGGATTCACAAAGCACTTACGCCGACGTATCTCGAGATGCGCCGCGAAAGTGTAAATATGTGCCGGGCCCACAGAACTAAGATACGCCAAAAAACCGACTTCATCCCGCCGACGTAACTTTCCTACGCCGGCGTAATTTACGCTGGACGCATGTGGCGCTCCCATTGATTTTCGATTCAAATATGCTAATGAGGGAGATACGGCGATTCACTTGCGCCCGGCGCGTAATATACGCGGTTTGCGCAAGTCGTGCGTCGGCGTAAAGTTATTCCCCATATTGGAGGCGCAACCCATGCAAAGGTAGGGACCAGTGAACGGACGCCGTCGTATTTTATGCCGTTTACGCAGTACGTGAATAGGGCGGGGCGTAGGTTGCGTTCACGTCGTAGGCAGGGAGTCGACGTATCTTAGGCAGTTGTTTCGTCGTCCACGGGACGGCGCATGCGCCGTTCATTTCAAGTACTTGTCTGAAGCTCAGGTTATCATTTGCATGGCGTCACGCTTCATTACCATGGATCACGCCCACTTACGCCGGCGCAGAGTTGGGAGCATTCGCTTTGTAAATTCCGTGCTTCCCTCTCCGCGCTGCGCCGGCGTAGCGTAAAAGACATACGCTACGCCAGGAATATATATGCGCCGATGTATGTGAATCCGGGCCTATGGGTTTCATTTTCCCATAGTATACTTACTACTTTGCCCCATATTTACGCCGGTAGTCGCAGATAATGGGGGGGGGGGGGGGGTGATGTGGGGGCCACTTGTCAGTATGAAGATGGAACACGTCTCTGTTAACCCCTTCTTTACTGGGCACATAAACCCCCTTCCTGCCCAGGCGAAAATTTCAGCTTCCGGCACTGCGTCGCTTTAACCGACAATTGCGCGGTCGTGCGACGCGGCTCCCAAACAAAATTGGCGTCTTTTTTTCCCCACAAATAGAGATTTCTTTTGGTGGTATTTGATCACCTCTGCGTTTTTTTTTTTTTTTTTTTGCGCTATAAACAAAAATAGAGCGACAATTTAAAAAAATATATATATATTTTTTACTTGTTGCTATAATAAATATCACTTTTTTTTTTTTAACTATTTTTTTTTTCTCAGTTTAGGCCGATACGTATTTTTCGACGTATTTTTGTAAAAAAAATAAAAAAATCGCAATAAGCGACTGGTTTGCGCAAAAGTTATAGCGCCTACAAAATGGGGAACAGAATTATGATTTTTTTTTATTATTGTTTTTTTTACTAGTAATGGCGGCGATCTGCGATTTTTTTATTGCGACTGCGATATTGCGACGGACACATCGGACACTTTTGACACAATTTTGGGACCATTCGCATTTATACAGTGATCAGTGCTATAAAATTGCACTAATTACTGTATAAATGTGACTGGCAGGGAATGGGTTAACACTAGGGGGTGAGGAAGGGGTTAAATGTGTATCCTGGGTGTGTTCTAACTGTGTGGGGGGTGACCGATCTGTGTCCCTATGTACAAGGGACACAGATCGGTCTCCTCTCTCCCTGACAGCACGTGGAGCTCTGTGTTTACACCCCATCATTACACAGAGCTCCACGTCCCTGCTGTCATCTGCTCGTTTTCCCGCCGATCGCAGGCACCCCGCGGACATCGCGGCCCCCAGCTACACGCATCGGATCCCCAACGATGCAGCGGGACAGTGTTTACCGGGGTGGCGCGCGCGGGTAATGCACAAAAATCACGTCCAAAGACGTCTAGTTGGCGCCTCAGGTCCGCGCTGTTGACGTATTCTGTGAATAGCGCGGGTCTGAAGTGGTTAATCTCCGATGCAGAAGGTGAATCTTCTTTTATGAGACTCTGTGTTATTTTCCAACTCCTTTTCTGATTAAAAAAGAAAAAAAAAAAAAAAGAACTCAAGTTCAGAACTAAATCCCTAAATGGTCAGAAAGACAAAGGAGGAGACAGAATTTTATTCCAAGGCACAGATTGTGAAACAATGTAACGTTAAGAGAATTGTGTTTTCATTATTGTATCTTAAAGAGTAACAAACATATAAATATACAGATTGTTTGTTACTCTTTATGATACGATAATAAAACAAAATTCTCTTAACGTTACATTGTTTCACAATCTGTGCCTACAAAGTCCCATTCCCAAGGGGAAATCTTCTATTACAGTGGAACCTCGAATAACGAGGACAATCCATTCCAGGCAGTGGCACCTCCAGCTTTCATATATAGGGGGGGGCACATGGGGGGACAGGGACAAAAGTAGGGGGGCCAACTATAAAATGCAATTATATATATATATCTCCTGGGGCCCTTTACTACGATCCCACAACGGGCCCTTTTACATGTTCTGCAGTGAGCTCCCTTTCCTACTATACTGGGGCCCCCCCCGGGGGGGGGGGGCAGAAAACAAGAGATATGTGTCACCAGCACACCAAGAAAATATAAGGGTCCAAAGCAGTGGGAGAACTTTCAGGGTTGCAAAGGTTGTCTTGCCATCGGGGGCCCTGGTGTTCTGCCACTGTGGGGGTCCCCAGCTGTCCTGTTCCTGCTATTGACAGCGCTGGGCTGGCATCTGTCTCCTTGGCAGTGGCGGCAGTCCATTAGGACCTAGTGCTGGTGACATTATAGGCGCATGCAGGGGAAGGCTGACTATTGGTTATAGAGAGCTGAGCCCCCAGCTGGTCACCTAGCAGCAGTAATGCTGTATAACCTTCTCTGGTGACATGCTGATCGGGATTTGATCCAGGTGATGCTCCCAGCTGATCGGGATGTGATCCAGGTGATGCTACCAGCTGATCGGGATGTGATCCAGGTGATGCTCCCAGCTGATCGGGATGTGATCCAGGTGATGCTACCAGCTGATGATGTGATCCATGCTCCCAGCTGATCGGGATGTGATCCAGGTAATGCTCCCAGCTGATCGGGATGTGATCCAGGTAATGCTCCCAGCTGATCGGGATGTGATCCAGGTAATGCTCCCAGCTGATCGGGATGTGATCCCAGCTGATCTAGGTGATGCTCCCAGCTGATCGGGATGTGATCCAGGTGATGCTCCCAGCTGATCGGGATGTGATCCAGGTGATGCTCCCAGCTGATCGGGATGTGATCCAGGTGATGCTCCCAGCTGATCGGGATGTGATCCAGGTAATGCTCCCAGCTGATCGGGATGTGATCCAGGTAATGCTCCCAGCTGATCGGGATGTGATCCAGGTGATGCTCCCAGCTGATCGGGATGTGATCCAGGTGATGCTCCCAGCTGATCGGGATGTGATCCAGGTGATGCTCCCAGCTGATTGGCATGTGATCCAGGTGATGCTCCCAGCTGATCGGGATGTGATCCAGGTGATGCTCCCAGCTGATCGGGATGTGATCCAGGTAATGCTCCCAGCTGATCGGGATGTGATCCAGGTAATGCTTCCAGCTGATCGGGATGTGATCCAGGTAATGCTCCCAGCTGATCGGGATGTGATCCAGGTAATGCTCCCAGCTGATCGGGATGTGATCCAGGTAATGCTCCCAGCTGATCGGGATGTGATCCAGGTGATGCTCCCAGCTGATCGGGATGTGATCCAGGTGATGCTCCCAGCTGATCGGGATGTGATCCAGGTAATGCTCCCAGCTGATCGAGATGTGATCCAGGTAATGCTCCCAGCTGATCGGGATGTGATCCAGGTGATGCTCCCAGCTGATCGGGATGTGATCCAGGTGATGCTCCCAGCTGATCGGGATGTGATCCAGGTGATGCTCCCAGCTGATCGGGATGTGATCCAGGTGATGCTCCCAGCTGATCGGGATGTGATCCAGGTGATGCTCCCAGCTGATCGGGATGTGATCCAGGTGATGCTCCCAGCTGATCGGGATGTGATCCAGGTGATGCTCCCAGCTGATCGGGATGTGATCCAGGTGATGCTACTAGCTGATCGGGATGTGATCCAGGTGATGCTCCCAGCTGATCGGGATTTGATCCAGGTGATGCTCCCAGCTGATCGGGATTTGATCCAGGTGATGCTCCCAGCTGATCGGGATTTGATCCAGGTGATGCTCCCAGCTGATCGGGATGTGATCCAGGTGATGCTCCCAGCTGATCGGGATTTGATCCAGGTGATGCTCCCAGCTGATCGGGATGTGATCCAGGTAATGCTCCCAGCTGACCGGGATGTGATCCAGGTAATGCTCCCAGCTGATCGGGATGTGATCCAGGTGATGCTCCCAGCTGATCGGGATGTGATCCAGGTGATGCTCCCAGCTGATCGGGATGTGATCCAGGTAATGCTCCCAGCTGATCGGGATTTGATCCAGGTGATGCTCCCAGCTGATCGGGATTTGATCCAGGTGATGCTCCCAGCTGATCGGGATGTGATCCAGGTGATGCTCCCAGCTGATCGGGATTTGATCCAGGTGATGCTCCCAGCTGATCGGGATTTGATCCAGGTGATGCTCCCAGCTGATCGGGATTTGATCCAGGTGATGCTCCCAGCTGATCGGGATGTGATCCAGGTAATGCTCCCAGCTGATCGGGATTTGATCCAGGTGATGCTCCCAGCTGATCGGGATGTGATCCAGGTAATGCTCCCAGCTGATCGGGATGTGATCCAGGTGATGCTCCCAGCTGATCGGGATGTGATCCAGGTGATGCTCCCAGCTGATCGGGATGTGATCCAGGTGATGCTACCAGCTGATCGGGATGTGATCCAGGTAATGCTCCCAGCTGATCGGGATGTGATCCAGGTAATGCTCCCAGCTGATCGGGATGTGATCCAGGTAATGCTCCCAGCTGATCGGGATGTGATCCAGGTAATGCTCCCAGCTGATCGGGATTTGATCCAGGTGATGCTCCCAGCTGATCGGGATTTGATCCAGGTGATGCTCCCAGCTGATCGGGATTTGATCCAGGTGATGCTCCCAGCTGATCGGGATGTGATCCAGGTAATGCTCCCAGCTGATCGGGATTTGATCCAGGTGATGCTCCCAGCTGATCGGGATGTGATCCAGGTAATGCTCCCAGCTGATCGGGATGTGATCCAGGTGATGCTCCCAGCTGATCGGGATGTGATCCAGGTGATGCTCCCAGCTGATCGGGATGTGATCCAGGTGATGCTCCCAGCTGATCGGGATGTGATCCAGGTGATGCTACCAGCTGATCGGGATGTGATCCAGGTAATGCTCCCAGCTGATCGGGATGTGATCCAGGTGATGCTCCCAGCTGATCGGGATGTGATCCAGGTGATGCTACCAGCTGATCGGGATGTGATCCAGGTGATGCTCCCAGCTGATCGGGATTTGATCCAGGTGATGCTCCCAGCTGATCGGGATTTGATCCAGGTGATGCTCCCAGCTGATTGGGATGTGATCCAGGTAATGCTCCCAGCTGATTGGGATGTGATCCAGGTAATGCTCCCAGCTGATTGGGATGTGATCCAGGTAATGCTCCCAGCTGATCGGGATGTGATCCAGGTAATGCTCCCAGCTGATCGGGATGTGATCCAGGTGATGCTCCCAGCTGATCGGGATGTGATCCAGGTAATGCTCCCAGCTGATCGGGATGTGATCCAGGTGATGCTCCCAGCTGATCGGGATGTGATCCAGGTAATGCTCCCAGCTGATCGGGATGTGATCCAGGTAATGCTCCCAGCTGATCGGGATGTGATCCAGGTAATGCTCCCAGCTGATCGGGATGTGATCCAGGTGATGCTCCCAGCTGATCGGGATGTGATCCAGGTGATGCTCCCAGCTGATCGGGATGTGATCCAGGTAATGCTCCCAGCTGATCGGGATGTGATCCAGGTGATGCTCCCAGCTGATCGGGATGTGATCCAGGTAATGCTCCCAGCTGATCGGGATGTGATCCAGGTAATGCTCCCAGCTGATCGGGATGTGATCCAGGTAATGCTCCCAGCTGATCGGGATGTGATCCAGGTGATGCTCCCAGCTGATCGGGATGTGATCCAGGTGATGCTCCCAGCTGATCGGGATGTGATCCAGGTGATGCTCCCAGTCAGATCTAATAAACACAGTAGTTATTAGCATCAAGAGTACAACCACATATATATATATATGACTGGGGACACTCGAGAAAAATAAAAAAATAAAATGCAAAAAGAAATATTTTTTTTTTTTTTGGGGGGGGGGGGGCACATGGTGGGGCACAGCATAATGTTGGGGGGGGCCCCCTCTGCCCCCCCCTAGAGTCGCCCCTGATTCCAGGAGAACGCTCGTAATCCAAAGCACTTGCATATCAAAGCCAGTTTCCCCATAGAAGTCAATGGAAACTAAAATAATTAATTCCGCGCCGACTTTACCCACTTAAGGACCGCCTCCTGCACATATACGTCGGCAGAATGGCACGGCTGGGCACAGGCACGTACAGGTACGTTCCTCTTTATGTGCCCAGCCGTGGGACCGAAGCTCCGTGACCGTAACCACGGGACCTGCGATCGGTCACAGGAGCTGGAGAACGGGGGGAGCCGTGTGTAAACAAACCTTCCCCGTTATTCACAGTGGCGCCGTCATCGATCGCGTCATCCCTTATATAGGGAAATACAATCGATGACGTCACACCTACAACTACCCCCCCTACAGTTAGAAACACACACGAGGTCACACATAACTCCTTCAGCGCCCCCTTGTGGTTAACGCCCAAACTGCAATTGTCATTTTCACAATAATCAGTGCATTTTAAATGCATTTTTTGCTGTGAAAATGACATGGGTTCCAAAAATGTGTCAAAATTGTCCGAAGTGTCCGCCACAATGTCGCAGTCACGAAGAAAAAAAAACGCTAATCGCCACCATTATTAGTAAAAGAAAAATATTCATAAAAATGCAATAAAACTATCCCCCATTTTGCAGACGCTATACATTTTGCGCAAACTAACCGATAAACGCTTATTGCGATTTTTTTTTACCAATAATAATAGGTAGAAGAATACATATCGGCCTAAACTGGGGAAAAAAATATTTTTATATATATTTTTGGGGGATATTTATTACAGCAAAAAATATTTCATTTTTTTCAAAATTGTCGCTCTATTTTTGTCTATAGCGCAAAAAATAAAAACCGCAGAGGTGACCAAATACCACCAAAAGAAAGCTCTATTTGTGGGGAAAAAAGGACGCCAATTTTGTTTGGTAGGCACGTCGCACGACCGCGCAATTGTCAGTTAAAGCGACGCAGCGTCGAATCGCAAAAAGGGGCCCGGTCCTTTAGCTGCCTAAAGGACCAGGTCTTAAGTGGTTAATAGCATGCAATACCGCATGTGACCAGAGGTGGGAGATGGGGGGCACCAGACAGCCTCGGAAACACCCGGAGGACAGCTTGGCTTAACTCAGAAAGGCTCGTGATTGGAATATTTAAGGTTTTCCAAGCATTTCCGATTGCCTCCGGCACCCCCCCCCCCCACCTCAGGCCAAATGCAGTACTGCACACTGCTTTGGCTTGAATCCTGCTCGCAAACTGAGTCTGGATTTTTTTTTAAATACAGCGCATGTATTACGAACCGCTCATTAACTGCGTTACTCGCAACCAGGGCCGCCATCAGGAATTATGGTGCCCCTTACAGGCATGGGCCCCCTGGTGCAGAGAACTGGGGGCGGGTGCTGCTGCCTCAAATTGAGGGGGGGGGGGTGCCACATTTTTTTTTTTATTAAAATGTTGACTCCACCCAGGAAAAAATGATGGATTTTGAAGGATTCTTGTTGATCCTGAAAACATGACCTGTTGGAGTGCCTCGAGGACTGGAGTTGAGAAACACTGCCATAGACCACTGATGGTCCACGAGAAAAGTTTGGTGGTCCCCAGGAGTTCTGCCGCAAATCAACATCGTGGTGAATGTAAACACCCCCAATATGGTTTCCAGTGTTCTCAATGTGCGCTGGCAGTCAATATTGTCGGTGTGCATTTGTACCCAATGCTTGCGCTGTAGTTCTGGCTCCTGTGAACTCTGAGGGAGGCACCGGGAGTGGTGCAAAGAGCGGGAAGTAAAGGAGGGGAGACTTCAAATGGCAGCGCTGGAGGCACAGAGCTTGATAAGGGGGTGAGTTCCAATGAGGAGTCAGTGTAAGGCAGCAGTGTGATGCAGGGGGGGAGGGGGCAGAAAGCCAGAGCATTGTGTTTATATATAGGACATGAAAATTACCAGTTAGAAAAACGCACAGTGTCATGTGGAGTCCCCCAAGGATCCCCCCTGTCGCCTGTTTTGTTCAACATCTATCTTCGCCCTCTTTTTGAAATCATCAGTAACCAGAAGTTACTTTATCACTCTTATGCAGACGACACACAACTGTATTTCTCATCTGCAACAAAAAGGATCACCACCTCAATCTAGAGACATGCCTCTCTTTGATAGAGGACTGGGTGACAAAGAGTTATCTCAAACTCAACGGAGCGAAAACAGAACTTCTCCTGTTTCACGCCAATCGAAAGAATCAACCTGCAACAACCTGGACCCCCCCCCCCCGCCCATTCTGGGCCAGATCATCACCCCTAGCGCCAAAGTCAAAAGTCTTGGCGTCATCTTCGACTCCTACATGACAATGGACGCACAAATAGGGTCAGTTGTCAGCGGATCTCACCATCTACTGCGCCTACTACGCAGACTCACTCCTTTCATCCCCAAAGAAGACATAGCGGTCGTGGTGGAAGCAATTGTCAACTCCAGGCTGGACTATGCAAATGCCCTTTACCTCGGACTCCCCAAGTACCAAATCGCTCGTCTGCAAGTCGTTGAAAATACGGCCGCCGGACTTGTGACTGGTAAAAAAACCTTGGGAATCCATCTCACCTTCACTGAGATCTCTTCATTGGTTGCCTGTAAAAGACGGAATTGATTTTAAACCCCTCTGTCTGACACATAGATGCATCCATGGGAAGGCCCTGCAATATTTATGCGAGGAAATAAAAGCTCAGAACTCCAAACGCGTTCTGCGATCCACCAACCAAAATCTGCTCCAGATACCCAAAACCAGATACAAGTCCAAAGGACAAAGACCTAGACTATGGAACGCTTTACCAACCAGCATCCGATTGGAGAACCACTTGGCCTTCAGGAGAAAGATTAAGACTCATCTCTTCTGAGGGCCCAGGGAATGGATACCAAGTGCCCAGAGGAGATTCAGTTCACATGTGTTGCCCTATATAAGTTTCTCACTCACTCACTCTTACAAGTAACAGGTTTTCTAGGAAATCCTCCAGGACGGCAGGCCTACCTGGGACCCCCCAGTATTACTCACCGAGGCTGCTTCTTAACCGTAGCCCTGAAGGACTGGAGGGTCGCTAACATCTCACACTGTAGCGTTTGGCATTTCTTCATAGCGTGCGCTGTCTCCTTGCCCCCCTCGGCCCCGCCAGCCATACCTGACCCCGGACACCGCACCAAGGGCCCCTTCCGGTTGGGAGAGCTCCCCCTCTCAGGAGGGGACCCCAGTGAGTAGTACTGGGAGGGGTCCCAGGCAGGCCTGCTATCCTGGAAGATGACTGGAGAAAAAAAAAATTCATGCTAGTGGACCGCGGGATTGGAAATTGTGAGTTTAGTGGTGAGGTCTGTAAGGTTGGTGACCACTGCCCTCAAGGACACAGAGTCTTTAACCACCGAGACACCCCAAAAGCAGTCCACCTGAGTGATGGGCAACACACCAAACAATTCTAACAGGCTCAGAGCTCAGATCAAGTTTCTCCTGTGAAAGAAAAAAAGAAATCTCTGGGCTGAGCTGTTTTCAGGACTAGATCCGGACACTCCAAGACTAGAGCCGGTTCCAGCAATGACTTTGGAAGGTTCGGGATGAGAATGCTGAATGCGGTACACCAGATCTCACTTCCTGAGGATGTTCTACTTGTAATGAAGTAAATCATAGAAGCCGGTAATTTCCTCCACAGACCACCGACCAACCCGAGTTCTGAAGTTACAGAATCGTTTGTCATCTCTCTCTGTTCTTACAGATATTTCCTGTTCAGTGCCACACTTTAATTTTCTTGTCCCCGGCACAGCTATGGGTGCTCATTGCACCCTGTTCAGGCACTACCTGTACTCAACAGCCCTTGGAGTGGTGTCCGGGGTCAGGTATGGCTGTCAGGGCCGATGGGACAATGGGCGCTAGAGTACCGAGATGCTAGCAACCCTCCAGTCATTCAGGGCTACGAGAAGCAGCCTCGGCGAGGAATACGGGGGAGGGGTCCCAGGTAGGCCTGCTGTCCTGGAAGATTTCCTAGAAAACCTGTTACCGGTAGGTGTAACTGGTAAATTTCATGTCCTATATACACAGTCCTCTTGCTCTCTGCTCCCCCCCTTCCTCGCATTGCAATGTTCCAGGTCAATGCGCTCCCTCCCCCACTCTGCATCACAATGCTGCCTTACACGGACTCCTCAATGGAACTCACCCACTGTTACAGTCCAAGCCACCTTGCCCATTGGAGCCTGCAGACTATTCTCTCAACAGGAGGCCATTAAAGAGTGGAACAGGGAAAGTACTGGGGGGGGGGGGGCAGGACCAAGGTGAAAACCAGAGGTTCAGAAGGTCAAAGATTGGCAAGGTAGGGGCCCTACAGAAAACCAAAACATAGGAAATAATGCACTAGACGGAGGCGAACATTTAGGTGTCCCTGATCCCCACAGAAGCCAGAAAGGCTTAGGCGCCGTACACACGGCCGAGGTTCTCGCTGAAAACCAGCGAGAACCTCGCTGGAATGCACATTCCAGCGAGGACCTCGGCCGTGTGTACGGTCTCGGCGAGCTTCCCGTCGGGAAGCCCGTCGAGCCGAAATAGAGAGCACGCTCTCTATTTCCTCGATGGCCCGCCTGGATGAATGGCTGGTTGCCATTCCTGACGGGCAGGTCGCCGAATTCGACAGCCGGGAGAGAACCTCGACGGGCGGAACGATGTGTTCTGCCCGTTGAGGTTCTCTGCCGTGTGTACGGCGCCTCACATGTCAATGAATGACAGGCCATGAAGAATTTCTGGGCTCCAATGAAGACATTCAGAGCTTTGAGACCCAAGATGGGTGGATACCTATTTCAATCTTTAGAACATTAAACAGGTTGGGGGAAACCCCCCCAGGTCCAGAAGACACGACAATACTCAGTGGAGATCTGCAAATCTGTGTGATGATACACAAAAGGGTGACAGGAGGAAGAGGGGTGGGGGTGGGGGGGGGGAGTGAAACTCCAGTTTGTAGCCCAATGAGCTCCACTACCTGCGGGCCAAACATCCCGTCCCGCCGGTCCCTTCCCAAAGGTCCCCTCCCTCCACATCTGACATGCAATTTGCCCCAAACATTCTCAAAGGTTAACAATCATCTTCGCACTTTGGGAAGTTGGGGCGCACCTTTGGGTCTGAGGATTTAGCAAACTTAATGGGGGTGTAAAGGTCATTTTTCCCCCCCAAATCTCTTCCTTTCCCTCAGTGCAGTCCTCCTTCACTTACCTCATCCTTCCATTTTGCTTTTAAATGTCCTTATTTCTTCTGAGAAATCCTCGCTTCCTGTTCTTCTGTCTGTAACTCCACACAGTAATGTGAGGCTTTCTTCCTGAATGAATGAATGAATGAAAAACGTATATAGCGCGGCACATGCGAACTGAATCGCCTCTGGGCGCTCGTTGTTTCTGTCACCCCCCCGCCCCCCTCCCCCTGGTTCCTCCCCCCGCCATCAAAAAAGCAGACCCCCCCCGTTTTTATCCCCTTTCTTCTGAAGGTCAGGTGGTTCTCCTCCAACCGAAAGCATTCCATAGTCTGGGACCTTGGACTGCAAACCTTCTTTCTCCTTTGGACTTGTATCTGGCTTTCGGTATCTTGACCAGATTTTGGTTGGTGGATCGCAGAACGCGATTGGGATTGTGGGCTTCTATCTTTTCACATTGATATTGCGGGGCCTTCCCATGGATGCACTTATAAATCAGACAGAGAGCTTTAAAAGAAATTCTGTCTTTTACTGGTAACCAGTGAAGGGATCTCAGAGAAGGTGAGATTGATTCCCAGGGTTTTTTCCCAGTCACAAGTCTAGCGGCCGTATTTTGAACAACTTGCAGACAAGCGATTTGGTACTTGGGGAGTCCGAGGTAAAGGGCATTTGCATAGTCCAGTCTGGAGTTCACAATTGTTCCCACCACGACTGCTATGTCTTCTTTGGGGATGAACGAAGTAAGTCTGCATAGTAGGCGCAGCAGATGGTGAGATCCGCTGACTACTGACCCTATTTGTGCGTCCATTGTCATGTAGGAGTCGAAGATGATTCCTAGACTTTTGACTTTGGCGCTAGGGGTGATGATCTGGCCCAGAATGGGCGGGGGGGTGTCCAAGTTGTTGCCAGCTGACTCTTGCGACTGGCATGAAACAGGAGAAGTTCTGTTTTGGAACCGTTGAGTTTAAGATAACTCTTGGTCATCCAGTTTTCTATCAAAGAGAGACAATTCTCTAGTGTGGAGTGTCGTGCTTGCCCCCTCCCTTGGGCTACAGGAGAGTCAGGACGCTCTCTACATTGCAGATAGAGAAAGGAGCTGTGTGTTAGTGGGCGTCCTCACTCTCCCGTAGTCCAAGGGAGGGGGAAAAGCACGACACACCAGGGAGAAAGCCTCGCATTACTGTGTGGAGTTACAGACAGAAGAACAGGAAGTGAGGATTTCTCAGAAGAAATAAGGACATGTAAAAGCAAAGGGGTAAAGGGACTGAGATGAGGGAGAGATTTAGGGAAAAAAAAAAAAACCTGAGCGAGGACTGCACTGAGGGGAAAGGAGAGATTTAGGGAAAAAATAAAAAAACACCTTGACGTGC